>SRMA01027339.1:1027022-1133063 GCA_007224835.1 Danionella cerebrum
CAGTGTCTTGGAGAGTTAGGTTCGGTTCATTCGGTTCGGTACAAAACAATAAGAACTTACATAATCTTTATTTTGAAAAGCTGCTAATACACAGTAGAATTCTTGCATAAAATAAATAAAAGTGACACATTTGGGTGATATTTTAAATAAATTGCACTCTTTATTAAGAAAAACACTTTTTTTTTAATAAAAAATGAAATACTGCTACTAGTTAGGATAGATTACCTATCCACATTTTCTGAAGAGAGCATATATCTGGTTATAATACCTCCAGCAGTAGAAAATGTTAGATGTGTTGCCTGCCCGATCTCCGTGGAACAATGTCGGCATACAACTTTAAATTTATCCACTCGTCTATCCCCGTTATGTATTTTAACAGAGAAGCCAAAGTGTTCTCAAACAGGAGACCGTAGTGAGGTGCGAGGGTCTTCAAGCTCTGGCTTCCCTTTCGCTTTTGCCATGTAATTTTCCTTCTCGCGCTCGTGACTCAATAGCGTCCGTGCGGAAACTCTCTCCGTGGAACAATGTCGGCATACAACTTTAAATTTATCCACTCGTCTATCCCGTTATGTATTTTAACAGAGAAGCCAAAGTGTTCTCAAACACGAGACCGTAGTGAGGTGAGAGGGTCTTCAAGCTCTGGCTTCTCTTTAGCTTTTGATATGATTCCATTTTCCTACTCGCGCTCGTGCTCGTCACTCAATAGCGTCCATGCGGAAACTCGCCTTGTAACATTGTTCGCTGCGCTTAATATCGCGCTAATAATACATTTATATCATTGAATAAAAATACCGAATACCGAAACGGTACGCAAGTGTCCCGAACCGAACAGGCCGTACCGAAACGGTTCAATACATACCGTGAACCGTTACACCCCTAATATATATATATATATATATATATATATATATATATATATATATATATATATATCATCTGATTAAACCCGTTCAGACTTACATTACCAAAATCAGACACGTCATACATGGGCAAAAAAATAAATAAAAATGGGTCGCATTGTGCTGCAATCTGAACATGGCCTTCAGGGGTCACCCAGCTCTGCGTACCCAAACTCGCAGCATATTTTACAATGCAACGATTATGGATTTTGGGGTATGATTATTGTCGGATGAATAATAACAGTTTTACGTTCATGGCTATTTTTTATACATTTATAAATTTCATAACAGGCCTTCTGTGGAGATGTTCGCAGAACCCTACTGCTACAGCTTGCGTCTACCAAAAATTTTACCATTGTGCATGTATATGAGGACTGTAGGTTCTGTGATTGGTCAGCTTAGTAGTTGAGCATTTGTGGTGTTATGTCTTCAGAGTAGAGCCATGTCCGCTCACCTCCTCCATGTACACAAGAATGCCATCCTACGACATCATCTCTCCTTCTCCAATTGAAGTTGAAGGGATTTGAGTGAAAATAATAGTTTTTCCAAACAAAATGTAAGAGAAAAAGACACGGAACATAACATAGAAACTACACCACCAACTAGATATCCTGACGTACCATCACAGGCTGGTTATGTACCGAGGAAAGCGAAAGGCTTGACGCAGAGTATAAACCAAGGCTACCGATCCCAGAAAGACCTGTGCCAATATCAGAAAGCTTATTGGCTGTTGCATAATGGTTTCATTTGTCGTTGTAATACAGCAATAATTGAACTAATTAAACAAACAAAAATAAATAAATCGCAATGCAATGGCAATGCGTTTTTCAGTCGGATCTGGGGTGGCATTAATGGACTAACCATTTATTACATACTAAAAAGGCCTTGTAAAGCAGCAACTTCCATTTTCTTTTGATATTTGGCGCCAGTGTATCATGAAGTGATGATTTTGTTTTCTTGGACTCGTTGAATTGAAACTGAGTTTATTCGCAAATATTTTCCGCATGATTCTGGGCTTGCCCATAAATTTAATTCGCATCCTTGGATGGAAACATGGACATTGTCAGATCCACATTTTAAAATTCGCAATGTTTGTACTGTTCCATCATCTCATACACGTCAAATGATCAAACCCTTTTTGGATCCTTCGGTGACACCAACAACTTCTGCAGAATAAAATAATTGGAGCTCATTTTACACCCATGACTACTGAACGACTGCTTTCTGACATAAGAGCAAATATTTTTAACATAATTATTCCAAAACAACATGACATGTTTTGATGACGTGAGGAACATGTTTCTTTAAAACCTTCTCTTAGCTGGAGGAAGTGACCTTTGGATTTCAACCTTTAAACCGTCATTAATATTAACAAAACGCACAAAGAGCTGCCTTTTCGATTTGAATAACCATCTATTTAACTTAGGACACTTTGCTATTTTACATAGCATGCTTGGCTGGCCACCGCTGGATGTGTTTATTAGTTAGCTAGTGAACTCTTCCATGTTTCCCATGAGATCCTTCAAAATATGAGCCCAATAAATATGTTTACAGACCAGAACCACGTTTAGATGTGGCTATTAAACATTCATGGAACCATGACAACATGATCCCAGAATGATGCTGATTGGGTGAACAGAACTATTGGTCGAAAAGGACAATGCATCTCAAAATGGCATCGGTCCATTTTGGCATCTTGCACTCAGTGCATTCTAGCAACCAAACCCTTGCATGTTAAGCACATGTTTTATTTATGACGATTAACAAAACGTGAAGGACGCGTTTTGTGTCATGCAGCAGCCTCAAGTGGCTCTTATTTAGACAGCTGTGTAACAGATCCGTTCACAAACACAATGCGTCCCTTCTGAGACATGCAAGAAAAGGTGGAAAGAGGGCTAATTGCGTGCTATGATATTACCAAGAGAAACCTCGTTACCTTAAGGTGCTGATCTCCGAATGCTTCAAGTTAGAAGATGTCTGAGGCTCGCTCAGTTAACGTTAGTCCATGTGTCGGGTCAAACTCTTCACACCATCCGTGAAGCTTTCGTCAAACACCGGTGTAGACCATTAACGTCTTGTTCCTCCGAGCACAAGAAAACAGCTCCAACAGTTCCCGTTAGCCCCAAAATACCGTTAAAGCTTGAGGCGGTTCACACATGTAAAAAAACCGCGCGAAAGAAAACACTCGGTTCGACCCAAATACTCAACCGTAGTGGCTATTGACGAAGCAGGGACACCGAAAGACGTTACGGCGCCAGAAGACAGCAGTTTTCAAACGTTACGGAAGCGTAACACACCCTACAGCTACAGTTGTCTTTTACACACACATTCACAGGCCCCTGAAAAGGAAACGCACTCTTGAGACAGCCCCATCAGCAGTGCGCCTGCGCGTGAGCTACTACTGCGAAGGCTTAACGCTTGAATATTAATCAATTGATGATATGTAATTTGTTGAACGACAGAAATAACCAACGAAATCGTGGTATATAAAAGGAAATGGCGAAAGCTGCTTCAAAATATGTTTTATATGATGGGTTTAAATGGCACTGCAGAACGTTGGGCAAACTATATAACTAACAGCTCCTTTTCAGTAGTACGATTCGCAAGTCGGCAACAAGAGACAGGTGCGACACCGAGCGGCCGTGAAGAGATGTGCAAGACTGAGGGTATTCCATACGTGACATTTATGAGCTTTTCCATTTCTATACGCTTCCCAGGGCCGTTTGAAAGAATTTGGGGGCCCCAAGCAAAATGGACATAGAGGCCCCCCGCACGCACCCACGCAAAGGAATCACAGCATAGCCATACAGTTTGACTGACACTCACACTTCATAAAAATAAAAAAATGTTTAGAGTGCAAATACTGCTGTTGCACAAAAAGTGCATAACATTTTTAACAATTGAACATTTGCAAAAAACACCACTGTATCATAAAATAAAATATACATTAAAAAAGTGCACAATAATTGATAACTTGTGTATGAAATGTGCTACATAAATACACTTTTTCCTGTTAACAAACAATGAAATTATAATTAAAGGTTTACTAATTATTAGTAGTGCTGTGAGTCCACTACCAATGCTTAAAAACATCCCAAGCTAATGTTTGATGCACAGAATGTAATGTGTGGTTTTCCTAAATAGATTATCACAGTGGAATAGTTAATATAGCATGCTAGGCCACTTTCATCAAAGCCTATTTGAAAGCTATAGCAATGTCACGTCATTAAATATGATATACAGCGATTCTGGAACAGATCTGCGTCCTCCTTATCCCGTTAAAAAACATTTTACAGTATGTAACGTTAAAAAAAACCTGCTGGCTGCTGTCAGTGAGGGGGATCCCAATAACAGTGTCATTGCACTTTACTATCAATGGGGTGCTCACACAGTTAGTCGCTGCATTTTATTCTTAACCAGTTGTTGTCTTGGGGCCCCAGGCCAGCTCGGGGCCCCAAGCAATTGCTTGGTTTGCCTACCTTGTCGCGACGGGCCTGATGCTTCCATATCTATCTAATGTTTCATAAATACAATTCATTACTCAGCCATGTGTACTACATTCTATTCTTATTACAAATTTAAGCTATAAAATGTAATATATTGAAAAAAAATCTTCATAAAACACTGAGAATGTATTGCTTGTCCGCAGTTTTTTTTGCATTGATATGTAAATCCATATATAATGTTATTTACACAAATATCTATACTTTCTTAGATTAAAAGCCCAAACTTTTTACTCATTCCTAATCCATCCCCTTATAATCAATTCCCCCAAAAAGGGGGATTTCCATAAGTCAGGTTTCTGGAGGGAGTTGCATCACTTGGATCTTTAGAAGACCATTGGAAGAGCAAGTGTAAGCTCTCTCAATTTCTTCTTTACACATTTGATGGTTTTGTGGCAATATCTTGGAGAAAAAATACTGTCCTGTTAGTAAAATTATTTGAGACATTTTATTCAGAATAACAAGAGGGTTAGTAACGAGAAAAAATGGCACCCATCTTTTGATTATAAATCTATATTCAGATTACCTATTTAGAATATTTAAGTAAGTATGGAATCTGTTTTGAAATCAAGTACATAAATTAATTTTTAAAAGTTACAACCAAATGACACCTACTATTGCAAGTCACTAATTTTCAATAAAACATAAAAAAACAAGAAAGCAATAATAAATTACATATACATTCCATTTATTTTAGGGTGTTTCTGTTCTGAAAAAAAAGAGACCAAGTATGTGGTGTTTTTTTAATACACTTTACACCTGTGAATACATTAATAACTAATTAGTAACTTTCAAGATGATGATGCTGAATTAAGAAAAGTACAAACAGGAATACAATCTTATCTTGTGTTGTGTTATCATATTTTAGAGTTCATTGACAATAGGACTTTGCTCTGCTACAGATTTTACAACCAACGGCTGAAAGGGCGGCTACGACGGTGTTGCTTTGCGCATGCGTGACCAAACAGCGCGTTGGTACTTTACTTCAGGAGTATTGACGTTGACGGATTCGTTTTCTAAAACGAATTAACTTGACAATGTATTATGCCTGTTTTTAATAGTGAATCCTTAAAGAACATCATATACAAACTGTTTCTTTTCTTTACGTGCCAATAATTAGCTTTTAAAACGATAAATACATTTTTTGTTCACTGGATTCCCCACGATTTCTATTGTGTTTGTAATTTCCGTTGGATACGTCACCTCTGATCGAAGTAGCCTTTCCTGTGAGTCTTTCCGTGTCAAAGTAAGTCAGAGTCATTTGGGTTCAAGTCCAAGTCGAGTCTCAAGTCAATAAATTAATGGCTTGAGTCACTCTAGGCTAAGTTGTATGACTCAAGTCCACATCTTTATCGACTTACATTTCAAGGAATAAACACATTTGTCAGATCTTGCTTTACCTTTCATGACAGGTAAATTTGGTTATTTACCCTCAATTTTATTTTCAACTCTTTTTGTAATTATCAGTGTTCTTATTTATTGAATTGTGTTCTTGTGAATATTGCAGAAACTCCACTGACTCCATTGTACCAAAGTCCCACTGATTTCTTCTGCTGAACATCTGTTTTCAACAGGTAAAAAGCTAGATGTTTCTTGCACCTGTTGCACAAGTTTCCTTGGCTGACTGTTTCGTCTATAATATGAAATTGATAAGATAGACTAGATAATTCCAATTGAGTGAGTGTGTGTTTTATACATACATATATATGTATGTATGCATACGTGTGTGTGTACATACAGTTTTGCACATAAGTTACATTTCCTGGTAAAGTTTCTGTTTTCTTGCCCATTTTTCGGAAAATATGGTATGACTGACATATAAAATATACAAAATATACCATGACCTGGGTTTTTTTTTCTCCCACCAAAAATCTGCTCCAAGCATATCCATAAAAAAAAAATTAAAAAAAGGCATCCCCAAGATCATTCAAACACTCCTGTAACACTCGACCAAAAATCTATGGTTACATGAAACCGGTGCTGCTGACAATTGAAGCTGTGCATACCATCACATAGATTATTGTATACATAGATTGTTTATACGTTGATTATGCTGATATTTTATAATAGATTAATATAAATGATAAATGGAACTTTTCTGACTGATCAATCCTCTATCAGTCTTTTCTCTCGATGGAAACCCAGTCTCACCTTGGACAGTACATTGCAGACAGAACCATTGGAAGTAATCCCAGGTTTACACCAAGGAGAATATCTCATTTCCTCTCATCAAGATTTCAGTTTCCGCTGGTTCTCAGGTACCTGTGGCTGAAACGACACAATCTCACTATAAATTGGAATATTTCTACCGGTCTCTGTTGGGGAATTATTGTCAGTCCTCTTGATTGGTACCCCAGTCTATTTCTCCTGAGTTCTATTGACCCTTTCCAAGTTCCCTCCACGTATCATTATCTAAGGAGTGTTTTTAGAAAGCAAAGCCTCTCCCTCCCCACCAGTCTTCATGACTGTGCCATGGAGCTACTTCTTGGTACCTGTACTCCTAGGGGCCATATTTTCTACCTATCCCTCCTAAAAAGATCATTCATGGAAAAATAGATCCAGGAGTCACTTGCTGCTTGCAATATTCATCCCTCTAGTTCACCGACTGGGGCTGGATTCTTCTCTGTAACCAGAAATTATGGGGGACCACCACCTGGCATTGACTGAAGATGTCAAAATAAGATCAGCATACATAACAATATCACGATGAGTAGTAGTCATGCCCTTTGGCCTTACCAACACCCCAGCAATTTTCAAGAGACTCCTTAATGGCGTCCTCGGGGAAATGCTAAACGTGTTTGTCCCCACCTACCTGGATCATATATCTTCAAATTGTCCTGAGGAGCATTTCCTCTGCTCATCCATATTTTTTTCAGTCTATAGTTGAAACCAACCATTTCTGCTACAACTGCCAGAAAAATTGTAAAGGGTGCAAAGAAAAACCAACAAATAACTTCAGCGCTTTCTGAAAAAATGTGGCTCGGCTGTTTCAAGGGGCACAATAGGGAGATACTTGAAAATTAAGTTGCATATGCAAGTTGCCAGAAGAAAGCCGTTACTACACAAATACCACAAAGTACAAGCCCTGGCAAAAAGTATGGAATCACCACTCTTGGAAGATGTTCGTTCAGATGTTTAATTGTGTAGAACAAAAACCAAGCACAATCATGCCACAAAACTATTTTCATTTAACAATTCAACCTTCTGGCTGTATGAAACGCCTTTGAAAAAAGAAAAGAAAGAATACTGTTTTCCATTACATTTTTTTATATCAAACAGAAGAAAAAAATATGGAATCACACAAATCTGAGGAAATTTATATGGAATCACCAAATTAAAACACAGCTAGTACTTTGTTCCACCACCACTGGCTTTGCCTGAATTCTCTTGAGGCATGTATTTAACTATTGACAAACATTATTCCTCATCAATCTGTCTCCAACTTTGTCTTATAGCAGTTGTCAGATCAGCTTTGCATGTTGGAGCCTTGTCGTGGACCATTTCTTTAATTTCCACCACAGGTTTTCAATAGGATTGAGGTCCGGACTGTTTGCAGGCCATGACATTGACATTATATTTCTTTCCTGTAGGAAAGTTTTCACAGATTTTGCCCTATGGCACGATGCATTATCATCCTGAAAAATTATGTCATCATCACCAAACATCCTTTCAATTGATAGAATAAGAAAAGTGTCCAAAATCTCAGTAGAAACTTGTGCATTTATAGAGGATGTGTTGACAGCCATCTCTCCCACACCTTTTACCGACATACAACCCCATCTCATTAAAGATTGTGGAAATTTGCACATTTCTTCAGGCAGTTGTCGTCATAAATTTTGTTGGAACGGAACCAAACAAAAGTTTCGTGATTCATCACTGAATATCACTCTCATCCAGTCATCCACAGTCCAAGATTGTCTTTCTTTAGCCCACTGAAACCTTGTTCTTTTCTGTTTAGCTGTTAACAATGGTTTTCGTTTGGCTTTTCTGTTTGTAAATCCCATTTCTTTTAGGCGATTTCTTACAGTCGGGTCACAGACATTGACACCACTTTCTGCCCATTTGTTCCTCATTTGCTTTGTTTCTGTTTTCAATGCATATTGCTTTAAATTTTCTGTCTTGACGCTTGGATGTCTTCCTTGGTCTACCAGTACGCTTTCCTTTAACAACCTTTCCGTTTGAGTTGTACTTGGTCCACATTTTAGACACAGCTGACTGGGAACAGCCAACATCTTTTGCAACATATCGTGAAGATTTACCTTCTTTGAGAAGTTCATCTCTTTTGTTTCAAGTGACATCTCTTGTGTTGGAGCCATGAGTTATGTCAATCAGCTTGGTTCAACACACGAAGGTGTGCCAGCACTCTTTTTAAACTGCAGACTAATTAGCAGTTGTAATCAGATAGAGGTGTTTGTTTTAGAACTGCAAAGAACATGGTGATTCCATCTAATTTTCCTCAGATTTGTACGATTCCATATTTTTTCCTTCTGTTTGATATAAAAAATTGTTGTAATGGACAACAGTATTCTTTCTTTTTTTTCAAAGGTGTACAGCCAGAAGGTTGAATTGTTAAATGAAAATAGTTTTGTGGGATGATTGTGCTTGGTTTATTACAATTAAACATCTTCCGAGAGTGGTGATTCCATACTTTTTGGCAGGGCTTGTAGCTCAGAGACAAGCTCCAAATTTCTGGAATAAAGTTGTTTAGAGCGATGAGACCAAAATGTAACTTTTTGGCCACAACCATAAAGGATGTCATGCGAAGAACTCAAACCTGCCGTTCATACAATAATTTACAAGAGTTTGAGGCTTTTTGCCACGAAGAATGTGCCGCTTTGTCAAGAGAAGATAAAGAACCTCATCGACAACTACCTCAAGAGACTTCAGGATGCCACTGATGTTAAAAGGGGGGATACAAAATATTAAGAGCTTTTCAGCTTGTCATTATGATTTAAAAAAAGGAAACAATGTTTGACAAATAATAACTTCACCCAACGACTAACTAAAAGTGAGAAATTGTTTTTGTGTTATTCATATTTTCTGACCAATCAAATTTTGCGACCAGTATTTGAACGGCAGTGTCGCTGGTAATCTGCCTCATTCTGACTCCGTTCCTCACAGATACCAGTCGCTGGAGAAGAGTTTTCCAGTGAAATCAATTCCGAAATGTGTTGTGTTGTGTGGAAAACATGAAAAAAAAGGCAACACTCTTCTTATTTCGCCATATTTCACTTTTATTATCAATAAGGTTAACAAACATCCGCCTGTGGTTTCCAGTGATCTCAGATGTCACTAAATCACAATTAATGGTCACAAACTTTGATTAAACCAAATCTAACTTTGTTAAGCAGCACCAACAACCTGCTTACACAAGAAGGTGTCCTCAACCTTCATTGGCGTATATGGCAAAATAACAAAGATAAACATGAACAAAGCTTGAATTACTTAAGAGTTTGGTCGCATTTTCAAGAAGTCAACTCCTCTGTAGCTGTTACATCACCTAAACACAAACTGTGTCGTAGATTTCAAACAATATTATCTACTTTTAAAGCCAATAGTTTCATTTCATCATTTACTCAGATAATACAGCATATTTTTGTAATTAACAAGTTTGGCACCCTTCCTAAATGCTCAGATTTGCAGAAGAACCAGTCATCATTAGCAGCATCTTATTGATTCCCTTTAGCCCCAAAGTTTTATGCTAAAAGACTCTCCAACAAGCATCAGATGCTAAACCAAGACACAGACAAAAACATAAACATGTATTTTGAGTCATTTGAGATGCTCAACACTGCAATTATTTTAGATTGATTGTCTGCCGGTGGGGTTCTATCATTTTGGAATAAATTCAGGAAATCAAGTTTAGCAGTATTAGCTTAGCATTGAATTAACGATTTAGATTCTGAAGGAAACTTGTTTTTCTATGCATATACGGCTAGAATCAGTATTCATTCTGCTTTAACTTCCACCACAGATCAGCTGCTTGCAGATCCGTACTCCTGGAACCATTGGTGAAAGCACAGTAAAAAGATTGGAACATGAAATGAAGGACAGCGGGTAGTAGTATTTTGTTGCTAGATATACAGAAAAACCAAAGCTTCTGTTGGTTTTAGTTCCCAAGGCGACTCTACAAGAGTCAAATTTGAAACAAGAAATATTGAAACCCTGATTAGTAGAAACACTTCTGGTCTAATCAAGGATCTATGCTAAGCTCAAACGCAAAAAACTGCTGAAAACATCCCACAATGGCAGAACTCAACCCATGAACTTTGGGAGAGCTGGAGAAAGAGGCGCCTTCCCAATAAATTGGGGGAATTCCTGTCAACAATGAAACACGTGGACAAATGTCTCAATAAAGCTTCAAATCAAAGAGGTTTGTTGAGAAAAGCATTCTTGAGAAGTGCGTCTAGTTTTAATCTTGATGCGTTTCTTTAAATCAGTGCTTTATCAAACAAGGAGAGCGTTGCATGGAGCTCACAGAGCTGAACGATCGAAACACACTTCACAATCAAGCGACTGGAAACCTTCAACCAAAATGTTCATTACTGAAGTTAATTTCTCTGTGCTCTTTAGCCTCTGATCTGCTCTGAGTGACTGAAGAATCTTAAGGATTTCTGCTTTAGTTGCATCAGATGCAGGATGCTCGGTGGACCGCCCCATACGTGCAGTTTAACTCTTACATTAACATAAAGGTTGCAGCTTCTTCTAGATAGGATTAATTTATGCATTTCATCTTTATTATGGCATTGAAAAAGGTAGAACTAAGTTAACTCAGTCACAACTCAAAGCAACTCAATAATTTTTTTTGATGCATAAAAATAATAACTGTAAAAATGTGAATAAAAAGGTTTGTTTACCGCTGCACTACTAGAAAAGTCAGCTGAGCAACCGGCAGGCGATGAATAAAACAAAAACAGAGAGAATATTTGATTTTTTTTCAAGGACATACAAGCAGAAGTAAATGTGGAACAAAACAAGGCAGAAACTACAAACTCGCATTGATTAGGTAAAAATAATAAAACAAAAAAGGTTTGCAGGTTCCGATTTTCATGGATTATCAAACACAACAAATTGCAGAAATGTTTCAGGAAAAATCTTTTTTTTGATTTTTGGTTGAATTAATGAATTTTGCTATAACTACTGATTCCGCATGGACAAACATTCTGTAAACAAAATTTGGAAATGTACTATTTATAGCCATAGTTTAATACTAACTACTTAATAAGAGAAAGTCTGATTAATCCCTGTGTTTAATCGGGATATTTATTAGATTAATTGTGCAATTTACAAAAGCTAACCATCCATCAATAGTTTTATTGTAACTTTAAGCAGCTCCTTTCTTTTAATAACATTCCACTGCTTATTAACGATAACGGTGCGTTCCACCTAGCAAACTGTAAGCGAACAAATTAAACAAAGTTGGCAAATGTTTACTTCAAATGGAGGCTGAAGAGCGAAAAACAACTGAGAAATCAACTGCAGATATTTAAAAAAAATTAGCTTTTGGTTTCTGTTTTCCATTTTTGCGTTTGTAGCGAATGTTCAAAATATCGAAATTCTTCCACGGGCACTGAACCCCAAAATTGGACTTTGCTGAGCATGAAAACAGAAAATATTATAAGCAGTGACATTTACCATTTACCATGACTAGAAATCAACTTTAATAAAAAAGAAAACTCAGTTTTGGTCCGAAGCAACCTAGCAACGCACGTATCTGTTTACCATTCATCGATTTTTACACCGCAAGCCTTGAACACAAACCAAACTGTGCAAGACGCTTACAGGCTCAAACTCAATCAAGGTCACACTAACCCGATCAAAAAGAACAAGAGATATATCCGGACAGCTCTGCAGACTGCATGAATCAGCGCATGCGACTGTAAACGTGAGCAAATTCAGATAGTAGCTATTTCGACAAACAGAAAGGTTTTGTGCATTAAATGGCGGTTTCTAAAGAAGCAGAGTGTGTTAGGTCTGCTATAAACATAGAACGGGGTTTTCACAAGAGCTGGTATTGTTTTCGATCAATTCCGTTAACTGAAAAATCACAGCAGAAAATGATTGACGTTAACTTCTGCTGAAACATTCAAACCCACGCGGGTTCATCGGTAAAATCTTTAAGGCAGGTTCCGTGAGTAGCAGATTATTGGGAATGCAGAGGGATGACGAATTTGCATCCGAAAGGAGAGTGATATTTGATTCCCACTTCCTGGAAGACCTGCCGCGGGATGCCGATGTCACAGAGATACACGCGACCAGCGCCTTCCGACAGCGGGAGGGGGAGGCCCAGCGAAAGGGACCATTTGGCCTCCACTGCATGCGCTTGTCCACTTACTGGAGGGTCGATGCTCAGGACGGGGGCTCTGTTTTGGTTAGCCCAGTCAGCAGCAGCTTTGTACCAGGGCTGATCCCTCAAGAACCCGTTTTCATGAGAGTCCAGGCAGTTAATGACCAGGTCAACTGGCGTCTCTGGCAAATCTGCAGATGAAAGAAAACGCAATGAAGCTAAACATTTTCATGGCTTTAATGGTAGTGAAGCACTATGAAGAAAGCCGCAGCTAGCTACAAAGGAGAGGCGGAAAGTAACGAATTACATTTACTCGCGTTACTTTAATTGAGTAGGTTTTTTGTGTATTTCTACTTTTTAAAGTAACTTTTACATTTTGTAATTTTACTTTAGTACGTTTTGATTTAAGTATTGTACTTAACTACATTTGAAATCCTATCAGTTTCTGAGTAAAATTAAATAATAATAATTGTGCGCGGAGGGAAGGAGGGGAGCAGGCACTGGAAACTACTGCTTGATGCGCGGGAGAACAAACTCAAGAAAGATGGAGACGGACAAGACAGACACACATGATGTAAACCCAGATGAAAGTGAAATGCTGCTGAATTTGAATTCTTCAGAAACAAACCCATGGCCATATTTTCAAGAACACTTTGATTTTAAGTGTAAGAAAGGCAACAGCTTTATTACGCGGTGTAAACTTTGTTTGCCCAAGCCGACTGAAATGGCAGCTTACAAAAGATCAACATCAAACCTGCGCAAGCATGATGAGGTAAGTTAAACATACTTCTTTTTTTACGTAATTATTGTTCGGTTGCGTTGCATCAGCGCGTGACATTGCTAATGATGGTTAGCACTAGGGTTAGAAATTAACAGGAACTTAGGACAAAATTGTCAATGTACAATTACCGTTAAGCTATTACCAGTGTCACGATTTACTTGCGTCTATGAAAAGAGTTAGAATTGATCTGCAGCAGATGTCTTGTTAGAATTACTGTTTAACCAATCACACACTTTTGTTGAGATGAGGTGTCCAATCGAAGCGTTTTGATTCGTCACTGAGTTCAATGCGTGAGCTGACTCTGCATTTGAGATTTCTCTCATTATCGTAAGTTAAATGACAAATTGTAACAGATTTTTTTTTGGCTGTGAAAGTGGATAACTAAAGTGCATAACTTGAAGTAAATTTTACTCAGAGTAAAATTTTAGAAGTTACTTTTTACTTGTACTTGAGTAAAATTTAATTGAAGTAATAGTACTTTTACTTGAGAAGCATATTTTATTATACTTTCCACCTCTGCAACAAAGGAGCTGAAATTAGTTTCTTAAGATGAACAGGAGGAGGATACAGCTACAAAGCAAATGTCAAATCTACAAGAGTATAGAAAGAAGAGCGAGCCAGTGTTTGGAAGAGCACATTTTGTAATTATAAACAACTTATTTTGTAAATATAAACAAGAATTTGACTGAGAATTTAATGGTTGCCAGATTTAAATGATCGAATCACAACGAGTCAGTCAGTTACGGCATACAGGCAATTTTTAAAGTTCGGCTTTATCCCATAGACTTGCATCATTTGCCGTGAATTGGCAGCTATTAATTTGAAATATTTAACGCGTGAATAATTTTGACTTTTTTTTTCATGTGTTCAACGTGCAACGAAGTATGGATAGGAGCAGGAAGTGCATTGTCACAGTCTTTTATATTATATTAAACTTTTATTTTCTGCCTTTTTGCTAGTTTCATTGTTTACCCCGTGTATTTACTTCCTCCTTGGTCATGTGATCGGAGTTCCATCACATGGTCGCTCATTCTGTTTCGTCCCAGTGAAAGCAGGAACTGACAAAAAAATGTGTTCATTCATTCCAATGTAAGTCACTTTGGATAAAAGCATCCGTCAAATGCGTAAATGTAAAGGTCTCTTTTACAAACAATTGTAATTTACTAAATGTACTATTAAGTAGTTAATTTAGTAGTCTTTTAAACCTGATTATTTGCAAAATATTGTGGGATTAATAAGTTGTTTTTTTTGTGAGTCTGTGTGATTGACAGCACTAGTATTTATTCAAATCAACAATGTTTTTAAATGTAAAAATTTCTACATCCTTAAAAACAAACATCCATGAACAGTATGAAGTAAAAGAATGCAGTTGACAATCATTGATCTCGATTACAAGTGAAACGTTGGCTTGTAAAACTGCAGATTAAACATATTTTCATAAGCAAAACATGCCATGGTAGAATTGGTTAAGGTTCGGTTTTTATGGAAAATTCAATGACCAAAGTTCCCCATGCCAATATGAATGTTCTAAACCAAACCCCATATCTCTGTTTTTCCAAAGTGCAGAAAAGCTGGTTGCTATGGTAAACTTCAGTTGCTAGTAATTTGTAACTGTAATTATAAAACAAACCCCCATTTCGCAATGATGTTTCATTTTGAAGATTTTTCTATGCCCTTTCCCATTAATTTATTCGACCATTATAAGTCAATGGTGAATATTTAACCCCTTATATATGCTGGGGTTCAAATACTTTTGTGGTAAGTTTGAAGTTTCTATGAGGTTCTCTGTTTGAGTTACAGTTTTAAAAAGTTTGACCCCATGTTAAGTTCCTAACATTCCCAGAGTTCCTTAACCTCTTAAGCCCGAGAGTCCCCGGTACCGGGGACTTGCCCCCTTGTGCGTTACATTTTCACTCATAGCTCACTAACCCTGAGAATAACCCACACATATTAAATACTGTTGTGTTCAGCGGAAACTCCTCTAAAAACGTATCTAATTCAATTTTATATCCGTTAACCACAGCTCGAACGCCATGCAAATAAACAACAACATGTCCGGAGAATAATTCATGACCACGTTTTTGTTTATGTGTGATATGTATCCACAATATAAACGGAAACACCAAAACCATGGCATCAAATGAAAGCTAACAACCAGCTGAATCCAGCGATATGCAACTCATTTACATTGCATGAAGTATTTCAGAGCAGGGAGCGAAAGTTCCCCGAAAAACGCCAGCAAAAACCAAGCAAGCATGTAAATCTTGTCTTACCTTTGCCGTTTTTTCAACAAAAAGTTATTTCCATAGCGATAAAAGTCCGTTTGTTGTTATGTCCGCTCGATAGCTTCGTGCAAACACCATTTTGGATTGTTTCTTTAGCTTTGTGGCGTCATTACGTCACCAAATATGGAATGACTCCCTGTGCGTAAGAGCAGGTCTCTCCACGCTGCGCGTCGTGTGATTCGTCGGCGATCCCGTCAGTCTCAAAATGGTTGAGCTCATTGGCTTCCATAGAATCAGAGCTTTTTAGCGATATATAGAGCTCCCGGATTGGACAGATGGTCGGGGTGTAGGGACACGCAGAAGCTCGAACGTCGAAAGCGTTTGTGAATGAAAGGTTCCCAAAAGCGCAGCAAGATGGGGTAAATGAGCTTCCACCCCCCTTTTATAGCGTTTCTTTAGGAGTTTTTTTTACTGAAATCATGTCTGGTAAGCAAGAAAAGAAGACTATGAACGTAGCTGAAGCTTTGGACAAGATTTTTTCCATATTTCAATTATTGTGCCAAATTGGGCCAAACTGTGCCAACATGGATTACGCCTAAACTTTGTTCAATCAAAACCTGTACAGAATATTAGTTTCTTGTATTATGGACACCAAACTTGCTACAGATCTCCTTCACATGTAGTGGTTACAATTGATTGTGTTTATTTGCTTCGTTATAAGTAAAATAAGGAGATATTGGAGGAAACGTGTGTTTTTTTTTTAGGCGGAGTTCATTTTTTGGCCATTCCAACATCAATTACTCTTACCCAGTGTTCTTGACTGTCAAATTAACTCATCCACACCACCCCCCAAGAATCTTCATTTTGATACTAAGATTTGCAGTTTAGACCTTGTAAAAGCTGAGAAATGCCTTAAAAAGTAAAAGTATAGGATTTTCGGAAAATAGGCCTCAGGGCTTAAGAGGTTAACTGGTACCAGTCGGAAAGGATATGGCAACCCAAGTCAGACTAGTTTGGATATTTTGGCAAAGTTTGATAGCTGGATCTGTTTAGAATTTTTTGACCGAAGCAAAAGAAATTGAAGTGCTTCTGTTCAGGTTCGTTACGTGTTTGAACGGAACTGAGAAGGAATGGGGGAGGTTTCGTATCATGACTGTTGCAATAGACTACATCAAACCATGGACATCCCTTATATCAATGGAAGCCACTCCCTTGACATGAGCCTCAAATGGTTTCACGAAGGAGCATGAGCCCTTTTTTGATCTGATGACTAACACACTAGATGGTACGTCATTACGTCAAATGTGAAAAAAATAAAACAAGCAACTTTAGCACATTACATAATTTAAAATAATATTCAGGTTGTAAATAAAACATTGGTAAAAGTGTCTCACCTTTCACATTAGAAACCAGTCTTCCTCCTGTTTTGCCAAAAAGTGCAAGTTCGCTGGTGATGGCTTCCAACATCTTGACGAAGTTTGGCAGGAAAAGGACCACTTCCACCTCATGGTTGGCTAAGTGCCGTCCACAGCTGATGCCCTGAGCACCCTGGACATGTGGTCCACACAGCAGGGCAACTGTGGGTCTCTGATGAACATTCTTTGGGGTAAGTCTAAGAGACAATAATAAGCTTGATTAACATATTTTGTACTCATTCATTCAAGACTTTGGGTAAACTTTAAAGGGGACATCCGATTTCTATTAAATGTCAGGTTTGTATTACCTAAAAAACACTGCGTTTTAGAGGGCATTAAGATTTGTGGTGATTAAAAAAAACCTTTGTTGGATTCTGACCATTATAATAGGGTTGTGTTCCATTTTTTTGTTCAGAATTCTTTTCAAACACCTGAAAAATGGTTCATTAAAAGGAAAAAAAAGGAACAGGAAACCGGACTTGAACTTGAGTTTGTACAGAAACTTTGATGTTGGCTTCTAAATGTGACGTTTAAAAAAAATGTTATTGTTAAAATGGACCGGTTGCCAAGGTAAAAATTTTGGTTGCTGTGGAAGAGTCAGTGACATCATACAAAGTTGCCAATGCCAACATGACAGATTTAAACCAACCCATGTTGCTAAGATGGTTGCTAGGTTGAACAGTCTTGTTGCTATGGAGGGGTCAGTGTCATAATATAATGTTCCCTTTGTCATCTCTATAATGCATCAAAACTAAAATAGATATCAGAATGAGAAAATCAGGTTGCTAGGGTAAAGTTTGGTTGCTAGGGAGTAGTCAGTAATGTCATACTTTTTTTGAACCCCAGTTTCATCTTGAAGATATTTTCTTTGCCGTTATTTACTTCTAAAGGACCTTTTGAGTCAATGGTAAACATTTAACCCATTCTAAAGCCTATGTTTGGTTTGGTCTTACATAAACTGGTAAACTCCACAAATGTGGTCAGTTTAAAGTTTCTCTGTTGGAGTTTTGTAAAGTCTGACCCCATGTTAAATCATTAAAAACTTCCCAGCATGCTCAGTGACGTCCCAGAATTCATTTAGTGCTTCCAGTCTGAATAGATATAGCAATCAGTCAGACCAATGTGGACCAATGTCCTAAGACAAAACAACATAAGAATGGAGGGATTAGCGACAACAACTGCACCACAAACTTAAATGATTAAGCCTCATTGAAATACCAGTATAATAAGCACCATTTAATTTGCTATTAGCATGACGCTAGCATTGATTACAAAGTCATTAGCATGATGCTAACCTAAATTAAGCACGAATTACGAGTTCATAGTAGCAAGCTGCTACTATGAATTTGCACACCATGCAACCAAAGTGAGGTTGACAACGATTGAGCACAGTACAATACACAAGAAGCCATTTTGGAATTGATGCATGGCCCCCACATTGAGTGTGTCTGGGATTACACAAAGGGACAGAAGGATGTGAGGAAAGCTACATCCTCGGAAGATCTATGCTTAGTTCTCCAAGATGTATAGAACAACCTTCCAGGTGTACCTAGAGGAATTACTGCTGGTTTGGAAGTAAAAAGAGGAGAGAACAGAATGGGGTGTGATTAACTTCTAGACCACATGTGTCAAACTCAAGGCCTGCGGGCCGTAATCTAATGTGGCCTGCGAGAGCTCAAAAGTTCGTAAAAAATGAAAACGGAAAAAAACAGTAGCCGCAACAGTGTTTCCGCATCCATACTCACGAGTGAAACTGCAGAGCTGCCGTTTCTCACACATTGAACGTAAGACTCTCACATTTGAGTGATCTTTAACGCAACAAACCCGATTTTTCACGCTAAAATAAATTTCAAGATGTGAAATGGTCACAGCTAATAGTTTATCTGTGATCTGTTTCTTGAGCCTGATGATAAAACATGTTGATCGATATGCATCGTCTTCAGTCTGTGAAGGTTTTTTTCCCTCACAAAAATGCTATTTTTCTTTATTCACTTGGACAGTTTGATCCTTTAAGAACTAAATAAGAACAACAAGCAAACAATTGTTTCTATGTAACTGAATTGTCACTTGAATAAGTTATACATAATGAGTTATTTAACATTAAGGAGTAGTTACATTTATTTTACATTACATTCGATTACATTGTTTTACATTTATAAGTTACATCTGGCCCTTTGAGGACAGCCATTATGCTAATGTGGCCCTCGGTGAAAATGAGTTTGACACCCCTGTTCTAGACTGTCCTTACAAACCTGTTTGGTCCTCCTAATAATGTGAGGGCCATTTGACTCGCGCAGACTCCTGTCATCTCCAGCCTGCGCTCCAGAGAGAGACCATGACTTTCTGCTGCAGATAACAAGCGCTTGTGCAGTTCAAAAGAAATGCTGGGCACCACAAGTCCCGAATCTGTAGAAAAAAAACACAATTTCAGACAAGTGTAGGGACACTGCAAAAAGAACTCATGCAGTGATCATCTTACCAGTGCTATATTCTTTCATTCCATTCTGTGGAACCATGATCTGTCTGTAAACAATAGGTTTGGCCTCCAGAATGTTCTCATCGTGTCGGTATCGTGATGGCGTTTGTTCCCCTGGGGTTCCTCTAGATCTCGCACCATTGCCTCGTCGTTCCGACGAATCGATCTGTGAGAACACCGCTGCCTTATCGAAAAGCGCCAGATTCCCTTCAAAATCAAAGTCCTCATCGAGAACATCCTCCATTCCATCGCCGAAACATTCATCGTCTTTGACCTTCATATGACTGCCATTCTTCAAGCCATTCTTCTTTGGCGTGGCCTGATTTGGTCCTCTGCAACTTGACGACCCTTGAAATGAAGTTAAAGAAAGCCTTTAGTTTTGAAGCTTCAACAACAACAAAAAAAGTTCCTTTTGTCATTATGGAGAATTTAAATGTTTTCGTCCCTTTTAGATTTAAGGACCCTACATAGTGATCGGAATTTTCTATTCGAAATTTTGTGCGACAATGCACCCCAATCGAAAACCATGGGCTTCAACAGGAGCTCACACAGCTGACCGAACAAGTGGTGCCAACAAAAAGAGTTTCGGATTGGCATATCGGATTGGTTTTTCACAAGGGGAACAACCAATGCAAGCTGGCTCTTTTGATGACAATAGTAGGTGGCGCTAAGCCTACATTTTCATAGTGACTTTGTACAGGAAACAGGAAAGAAATAGCGCACCACAAATCCTCTTTTCTCCAAAATTTGGTCAAACAGCTCCCAATTGGTTCTTTGATTTCTTCTCTGTCGTCGTTGTCCTCTTTCCTGTTTCCCCATGTGGAACTGCTGTTGTACCGCAAACGCCATCTTCAGGCAGGGAACATCACTGCATCAATATTACCTCGACCCAGACGATAAGCACCCTGTTGAGAAGCCATCTGAAGATTTGTACGAATCTCAATTCGGATCTGTGTGTAGAGCCTTAAGGTGTTACCTAAAGATTTATAACTTCAATCAATTTTCCCCCGTTAATTAAACTTGATTTAGGTGTGCCTCATTAGCAAACATTCACCACCTGGATGTTAGTTTGATTGTTTAGTAGTTTATAGCAAAGACGACATCTGCGGTGATTTAATCAAGTCCAAGGTTGCATTTGGCATTTCAAACATTTCCTTGAAGTTTCGAGTTGTTAGGAATTGGCCTCTCATGGTTTCATATATGGGGCACTATTAGTAGATGTTTGACTGTGCACTCCGAGGGCTATTTCTACTTTGAAAATATCAGACATCTTGTGAGTATAATCTGTTCTTTCCATGTTCCTGGTTTGTGGTATGGTCCATTTATTTGCAAGTTTGTTTCCATGCTGCTAGTCCCATTCTGTTAGCTATTCCTTTAGGATAAGACTCCTGTGTCACAACTGATTGTGGAATTGGTAAACTGGAGATCCACCAATAGGATGTAACTATGCGAACAGGTGCGAGCCTCCTTTTGGATAATTATCTGCATGAGGGATGATCCTTCAGCTGGTTATTTTCCCCCCAACTTCTGCAATGAGTCGCTTCTCATTTCTTAAACAACCGTGTGGAAACACATCCTTTGATCTAACCAGTTTGAGAAGGGTCAGATTATTGGCATCAAACAGAGAAAACATCAAAGTAGATGACTAGAATTAGGTTAAGAACTGTCTGATGCATAATTAAAAACTGGAGGATAGTGACTGGAAAAAAACCTTGAATGATACTGATCGGTGATCACTAAAACATTTGGTGGAATCAAATAAAAGCCACCAGTAGAACTCAGGGCGATGTTTACACAGGCACAATGTGAAGGGAACTGAAGGGATTGGGACGAAACAGCTGTGCAACCTTAAGAAAACCACTAATCAGTAAGGATAACTGGAAATAAGGTCTGGAGCAATGGAAGAAGGATGTGGTCAGACGAGTCCAGATTGACCTTGTTCCACAGTGATGGGAACATCAGGGAAAGAAGAGCGGCAGATGAAGTGACACACCCTTACTGTGATCACCCCTCCACATTTCATTAATGACAGGGGAAAGTCTTCTTATAAGAGATAAATTGATTTGTTTTAAAAAGCTTAACTAACAGTTGCATTAATAACTAGATTACGTAACAAATTATTAAACAAATTATTATCTTGCTTCAAATGCTGTTTATTTTGTTCTTGCCAATTAATGACTATAGATTTATAACAAACAATGCAGTCTTGAGATCCAATAAAGTGCAACTTTAACATTTCAACCATGTTCGAGTCAGAACAAGCTAATAAAAAATGGAGTTTTAGGTTTTATTTGGTTGTAAATATTAGAATTTCTTTGCGTGAGAAACTGAACGTGTGCCATGAGGGTTGAGAACCCTTCATTTATCATCTGTTTCTTTTTCTCGATCGCTCCTCCGTATCCGCTTTGTTTTCGCTAGCTGCACACAGCTGTTAGCGCCGTTTTTGTTTATTAGTTCTTTACAATATCAAACAAAAAGATTAGTTACCAAAAACGATTGGCTAACAGAAGTCACGTTGGGTTCGCATTTAATCGGACAATGCGTTCTCACGCCCCCTAAGTAAGAAAGTAATTAGGTAGCTGCGCCGAATTAATAAAATGGCGCTCCACTAGGTCTTGATTCAAAACGTTCAGTTTCGTCTGCAGATTTAGTTCCGTATGAGGCAGCTTCTGGGTCCAGATCCGGACCGCGGTCCGCCTGTTAGAGAGAGGAGTATCGGCGAATGTTTAAACAAGATACATTTTCATTCAAACAAACTGATTTAACCTACACCTCCAAGTTAATCGCCCGGCCTCAGAAATTCATTTCGTGTAATTTCAAGTTTGACCAGAAGCTGACAAGAGAAACGCTGCTTTTTAAACAGACACATGCCAGGTGCAATCAGTATTGGTTCAAAAAGCATGTTTTTGTCACCTTCATTTGTTTTTAGTTCTGATCACAGTTCGATCATATTCTCACCACAAACAAAGCACTCTAGAGTTTTCTTACCGAGACCACCTCCTTGAGGACGTCTCAGACTACTTTTTTTAGTCCACTAGGTTCCGATCTAAAGTTCGTTGTTATTTTCTAACTTTCCCAAAGGAACCAAACTAAAAGGGAAAGCAAACTCTAGTCAGGTATGAAAGCTCCCTTAGACACACTTTCTACCTTTTATGATAATAAGTATGCAATAGAGTCTTACCATCTCAAACTACTGAAATTCCCAGAATCCCAACAAAACCATGAGGAAGCAAGAAACTAATCAGAAATCCAGTGCAAAAGCAGACTCACAAGAGTTGTGTCTCCTTCTAAAACCTTTATTCTGTGCAGCCATGTCTATGTGACGTTCACCGTAACTCTTGGAATAGTGCGGCACCGGCGAAACTCCTCCTTCCTGGGCACTGGGCTCACTTTTGTTGGGTACCATCATGGGGGCACTTCCACCACCCTTGTCCTTGCGCCCACCATGCTGCATCGGGGTTGAGCTGGAATCAGGACCATTCTGTCTTGGGACCTCGCTGGAGCTCTTAGGGACCTCTAGGATTTTGAGATCTTTAATGTCCATAGCACTGAGAAAGAGCAAAAGGAAAGTCTGAGTCATTGGCACCGGTCATTGGCCTCCAACAACTGACCAGCCAGCAATCTACAAGGCTGTGCCATACTTTTCTTATCTTCAAAATTGGAGAAAAGTGTTCCCTTGGCGGAAACTTCCTGGGTTTTAAAAAAGAATAATAATTTTACGCACGCACACACACACACATAAATTTTTTTAAAAAGTTTCCGCCCACCAGAAAGTTCTGATGGGAGGAATTTTGTCCTGCCACCAGATTAGAGAGGTCCTAGGCATAAGTTTTTTTGTGATGACTCAATACAAAAAATATGTACATTTTTAGGATGTCAGTATTACTTTTACATAGATTCGACCACACCCTGTTAAAATTGAGTTAAGCCAGATGTACACAATTTTAGACCCATTATGAGACTATTTTTAAGTGTGTGACTATTTGGGAAATAGACACAATTTTTGGCTAATTGTGCCAGGTAATTATAAGCAATTAAGACCATTACGCTGGTAAAATCAAATGTGCTTGAAAATATTGTAGCCTCTCTTGAGGTTATTTCATTGTCTGGGTTTCAACAACTGGGTTTTAGTCTGTGGATAAATAAAACATAAACATTTTGATAGTTGTATCCTTACCTGAAGGTGACCTCAGGCACGGTGCACTTGACCCCATTGTGGAAGGGGTTTCTAAGAGAGATGGTCTGGCTGGTCTGGTCTACTGAAGAAATTTCACCTTGGTAGACTCCAAGAGTTGGTCCACAATGGATTGAAACAAAGCTGCCAACCCAGTCTGATGCCATTGTGCCGAGCTGAAAACAGATTCAAAGACACGTTCTTAATCGACGGTTTACTCAGACAATTTAGGAATGTTTTTTTGTGGTGGGCAGGACGAGACTGAGATTATGCAAACCAAGTGTCGAGCTTCAGAAAGACAGATGCTAATGTTAGCCCGCTGTATGTACAGAACAAAGTGGCTTGAAAAGCATTTCTACCGGCATCATAAAAGTAAAAAAATAATTTCCTCACCTGGGTCCAAATTAAAATCCGCTAAGTAAAACGGAGATCTTGTACAGTGTGATCGATTTTTAGATAAACTCTTCTGAAAGAATCGCCAGGACAAACGGCTTCTTCTTCGGTAATAAACTGCGCGAGTGGAAGGCTTGAAACCTAGTTTACTGCCGCTTACCGGACAGACTTTGTATTACATTCTTCATCTGATAATGGTGTTTTATGAAATGTAATATTAAATCAGTATTTCTATTATTTAATATTAATTACATATTAACGCTTAATTTAAAGTCTATTTAATATACTATTTTCTATATTACAATTATTAATATGTATTTATTTACAACCTTACTCTGTTTATTATTTTCATTTATTAAGTATCTATTCTAACGAAAGCTTTTTTTACAGTATGACATTGCCTCTTTAGACTGTGTCAAGCGCTAATCTGAAGGAAATAAAGAAAATGACATAAATATATGTTGAATGACAACTTTGATGTGTACAAAATTCATTCTCGTTAATGGTTATCGCATGCTAAGAAGATCTTATTTTTGCAATGACGAGTATAAAAAGTAAATATTATAATACTAGATGATTTATATTAAAGTTAATTAACCAAAACCATTTTCGTCCATGTTAAGGATTTGAGAAGTAATAAATACACTTTAAAAATTTCATGAAATCACAGAAATTTGCCAATTACTAGTACACCAGTTCCCAAATATTCCAGACCGATAATTCCATCGGTCATCACTTTCTGTGATGAATATTATTTTCCAGTACAGCAATATTGAAAACAGAAAGTTTACGTGTCAGTTTAGAGATATACAAATCACACCTCAATTGAAAATCAATTTCCACCAAAACCTCAAAACAACATTGACGGAAAGTATATTGCAG
The DNA here is from genome assembly GCA_007224835.1 of Danionella cerebrum. NCBI lineage: Eukaryota > Metazoa > Chordata > Actinopteri > Cypriniformes > Danionidae > Danionella > Danionella cerebrum. The sequence continues at coordinate 1,052,058 of SRMA01027339.1, forward strand.
TTATTTGTTATTTGCATGGTTAACTGTAAAAAGCACTTATTTAATCTTCAAAAGATCTTAAAAGGTGTCAAAATCCAATGTTTTATCCTTCCTCTTTAACCGTTAGATTAATTATTTTAATGTATGCGACTACATAAACACATATTTCTAGAGAAGTAAAACTGTTAAATGTAAAACGCTTCAATCTGAAAAAAAAAAATGTTTAAAAACATGTAAATAAAACTGCACTTCCTGTATGTTTGGCCAATCAACGCTTAGAAACAACAACGGTCCCGCCTCCTCACAAGTCACGTGATTCATATTATTTGATCATGTGAGAAGTTCACAACAAAAATGTCTGCCTGCTTCTCGGAGTGTTCCTCTTGTCATAGTTTAATGTAATTCAGTTCTTTGTCGCCTCTCTTTGGCAAAATGTTCAAAATAAGACGTTTATGAAACTAACCAAGTCAGAGCGAGTTTATTTATAATTTTCGGTCAGTTTGCTAGTTATTTCTATACGTTGGTCATTTTAAAGCTGATATATTTGTGAAACGTCGCGATGGAGCCCAGCGCGTCTGGAATATTCTGTAACAGGATGCTCAGTATGGTCAACTCTGAGGATGTTAATGCCATCATTCAAGCCCAGAGACACATGTAAGTTTCCATTTTAAGCTGTAAATAACTTCCAGTGGGTGATTTCTTTATTTTAGAGTTTTTTATTTTAACCCGTAGGCTTGACCGCTTCGAGAAAACCAACGAGATGTTGATCAACTTCAACGGTTTGTCCGGTGTGCGCCTTCAGCAGATGAGCGAACACTTCCAGGCTCACACCCGGACTCTGACAGAGATGAAGAAAGACCTGGACAGCATCTTCAGGAGAATACGGTACTCAAACAACCAACTACTTCTGTGCTGTTACACTAGCAACAGTCATTAATTAAAGAAATGCTGTACTTAACTATTTGCTAAAACCATTGAAGTTCATTTCCCCTCATTAATACCCACATAGCTGCCCAATACTGACAGAAAAACTAAGTATTCCCTTTCCTGTGACACTCATACATCTAACTCAGGTGCTTCTTCTGTCCATGAGATGGTTCCACACCTTCAGTTGAGCTGTGTTTGATGCTACTGATTGGACTTGATTGGTTAAGCCACATGCCTATTTATTTAAGACCTTATTGCTCACAATGCTCAGAGCCAATGAGAACTGCTGACGAGCTCAGAGAAAGAATTATGAGCTGGCACAGAGGTTCACAAATAATTCTGCTGCACCTAAGTTTCCGAAATGTACAGTGGCCTCCATAATAATTAAATTAAAGATGTTTGAGAACAATCCAAAGCTTCAGAGATGCAGTCAGGAGAAAGTCAACAGTCACTGCAGTCTCCACCAGTCAGGGCATTATGGCAGAGTGCCCTGACAAAAACACACACGAAAGCCTGCAAAGAGTTTGCTAAAAAATATCTGCGGTACTCCAAGATGGTGAGAAATCAGATTCTCTGGTCTGAGGCGACCAAGAACTTTTTGGCCTTAACTCTTAACAGTGTTGTCACTCCTTTAGTTCGTTTAATTTTGTCCAGGCCAAGAGGAAAAGCTGGTACATTGTTACAATCCTCTGCAGATTTAGTCGTCATTCACACCACACTGATCACTCTGGTCCGTACTAGTTGAAAACACAGCCATGTGACATCATATGGGCCACTCATTGCTCACATACTTTGTTTTGCATGTCCTCAACTGCTTTTTGATTGGTTAGAACGAACGTATACAGACGTAAACAACGCCTGAAGACTGGGACAACATGCTCAAAATGGACGGACTTTGAAGCTTTTACGATATCATTTGTGTTAATCCCTTATGATTCACTTTGCTATTGAAGACCATCACCAAGACCATCTCTTCAGGTCAGTTCAGTTCAGTTCTTGCTTTCTAACCTGCCCAAACAAACCGAACTAAAAGGGAAAACAAATGCTAGTTCAAATTAATCAAACTAAACAAGTCAGGTGTGAAACTGCTCATCACTTGTCCATTACAGTCCCAACAGTGAAGCATAGTGGTGGCAGCATCATGCTGCTGGGGTGCAGATTGCTCAGGACGTCTGACTTAACTGATAGCACACAGCTAAAATAACAAAGGAATTGCTTCACAAAACTCTGTGAATGTTCTTGAATGGCCAGCCAGACATAAGCCTTAAGTGAGAATCTCTGGAACACCATTCATCTGGACAGAAATGCAGCAGAAATGTCAGAGGATCCCCAAATCCAGGGGTAAAAAAAATCAAAAAGCTGTATTAGATCACAAGGTTTCTTTTATTAAATATTGAGGAAATATTTAAGTTTTTCTTTATTAATAAGTCCTCAAAATACACTTTTTCTGTCAATCTGGGGTGCTGTGTGAACAAATTAAGTTATTACTCTGTATCCACTGCACTAGTGATGGGAAGTTCGGCTCTTTCTCGGCTCCAAAATGGCTCTTTAATTAGAATAACTCAAAGTCTTCAATGGGATCTTCTAAAAAAAAATGCATATTGTGATAAGGTTAATTATTTTCTGTAATGTACTGATAAACACTACACTTTCATATAATTTCAGATTCATTTACACACAACTGAAGTAGTTCAAGTCTTTAATTGTTTTAATTTCGATGATTTTGACATACAGCCCATAAAAACCCCAAATCTCAAATATTAGCATATTTCATCCGACCAATAAAAGAAAAGTGTTTTTAATACAAAAAGTCAACTTTCAAAAAATTATGTTCAGTTACCCGCTCAATACTTGGTCGGGAATCCTTTTGCAGAAATGACCGCTCGAATGCGGTGTGGCATGGAGGCAATCCGCCCGTGGAGGCTTCGATAGCGCCTTAATCTCCTCCAGAGTGATGGGTCTTGTGTCTCTCAACTTTCTCTTCACAATATCCCACAGATTCTCTATATAAACTTCGCACAGGAAACAGGAAAGAAGAAGAGCAGTAAGAGGAAGACGACAACAGGGGAAAATCACAGAATACGTAGAAAAAAACATGAATGTGGAGCGGTTTGTAATGAGTTCTCAAGAACTCTCTTTTACTGTGCACACCTCGAGCCTGGACTCATGCAATGTATCATGCAAGGTTAGCAGTGAGGAGAGTCCCCTCTCTTCTTTTCACAGCATCTAAGCCCAATATTTTATACGTTTTGTTGCTTTAAGATGATGGTGAAGGTGTTTTATGGTGGTTTAAAAGCTTTTTTTTTTTATTCCATTTCTATGTGTTTTGTGTTTCAACAGGACATTAAAAGGCAAAGTTGCAAAACAGTACCCAGAAGCACTTAGCAGTAAGTCACTCTTCTTTTCTTATTCATTTTACTTAAATGTTTATCATTCTTATTAACTCTGTACTTTTGATGCATTTTATCCCCTTTTGATGCCAAACATCCCAAGGAATGATGAGTTCCCAAATTAATTTCAAATAATGCAGGGTTTCCACAGAGTCTTAAAAAGTGATAAAACACTTGATAAAACACACAAAAATATGTAATTCATCATTTCGTGTCAGATTTCGTGTCACAAGTGCTAATACAGGTGTGAATTGTACACCAATAACAAAAACAATTCACAGCCTCGTGATTTCTATGTTTCAAAATGTACAAAGTTAATGAAATCTTGTTGATGCACTACAACAATCTTGTTGTGCCCAATCCTGCCATGACAAGAAACTGTTGCTTAACCTCCTACACAGCTGTTTCTGTTTCAGTTCAGGACTGAATTTCATCTTCAGTAATATGGATGATAATTAGCAGCTGTTTGGTGGATCACTTCAATCGTTCAAAATCCCAGACTTTGTGCCAGCGTAGCTATAAGTGTATGCTGGTTTAACGGCAAAGGGTGGTAAAACCTCGTTCTAAAACAAGCTCGTTTTGGTCATTGCAACAGATGCCAATGAGTGTTCTAACCTTGAGGAGGAAGATGATGATGACTTTGACCCCATGCCTCCCAGTGTGGCAACCACCGTCACAACTCCTGCCACATCTGAGCAGAGCACAGAGTCGTGCGACACCAGCCCTGATGTTTTGTCTCCCACCATCAGCTGCTGTTCTGAAGACCCGTCTCAAGAGAACGCTGGCACGCCAACATCGGACCATCAGGAACAGCCAGTGTTACGAGATGAGGGCCCAGATTCGGCACATGTCCAGTAATATCTCCTGATTCGTTTTAAAAATAAGGTTTTTAAATCGATGTTGTTTCTATGTTAAAGTGATGGCTGCAGTAGTTACAGAAGAGGCTTATAAAAGGATACTTTCACAAAGTGTTAAAGCACATAAGTTATTATCAAGTGTTGTTTTCTGTGAATAAATTGATTACGTGAAATAAAATGTTGGGCAGTGCATCTAGTGTGTATGAATTATATTATAGCGCTTTGGCTGGGAGCACGTGTTGTCACATATGGTTTATCGGTGCGTGGCGGCCATTTTGTTTCTTTGCTAAGTTTCCCCCAGGAGTTGCTTTTGGAATCCATATTTACCTTTGTCCATTGATTAATAAAATAGAATAAAGAAACCATAAAATAATTCTCGCTTTATTTAATGGGTAACCATGGCAACCGTAGTGTCTCGCTACAAACGTGGCGAACGTGATCATGTCACTCCCACCCATAGAGTGGGAAGAGTGACATTGTGTGTCCGCCATATTGGTAGGGTGACGTTGCCATGAATACTCCTTCAAGAACAACTCCTAACTATGTAATTGTTTTAAAGGCATAATACTTCTATTTAGTGGACAAGATGCGTAACTCCTAGTGGAAACAAAGATTGCAAACAAGATGGCCACTGCACCTGATTGTGCCGACACCTCTTCTCACTCTATAGACATTCTGATTTTCTTTGTTTTCTTCCTTAATGCTTTCGATACTGTAGAGCTTTGGACTTTCTTTTTGGAATGTGTAGAAAACCCGGTTTGCCATTCGGTTAAACTAGGACATGGTTCCTTGAGAGAGAGGCATATGTCAAGGATGCCCAGTTTCTCTATCTTTTCTTATTGTAGCTCAAATATTTGTCACTTTATTAAGGAAAGCGCAGTTTTGCTGACCTGATCAGTCAGCTGGCAGGTTATATATTAAAATGAGTAAATGTGAACAAATTCTTCCATCGCTGAGTTGATCTGAGTTTCATTCCTGCTTTTGAAAAGGTCAAAAACAAATTCAACCCTTGGTTACCTATCTATTAGAGGTAGCATGCTCTTGTCAAAGGCAGAGGGGATTTCTAGGTTGACTGGTTTGGTTCCAACAATACATTTGGATAACAAAACCATCACCAATCAGAAACTAAATAATTTTTATATGGAAAAACAAAGTACACTATAATGACTTTCTCACTCTAAATGACCTGGCTTATGTTTTGTCTCTAAATGATTCTTTGTGGAATCTTACTTTGTTTTTAACCAACTTAGTGGTCTCTTCTTCCTTCTTTCATGCGACTTTAAAATTGAAAAATTGCAGTGAAACTGCCTTTCAGGTTCTTATTACGTGGAAAATGAAATACCAGCGATACACGACTTGGAACATTTTTAGCTCATCTTCTTAAAGCTCAAGGTTTCTTAATGTCTTACAATGAGTTTTTTTTTCACTTTCTCGTCTTCAGCTATTACCAATTTCCTTAATTAAAAGTTCAAATCTGACTATATTGCCTGTAGATAAGATTTAAGTACCAGTAAAATCGGTTTATTCGTTCACTCTTCTTAAAGAAGTCTGGTTCCAAACCACACAGTGGTTTACTGGTCCAATTTTGATGGTCATCTCAAGTGAAAATATTTTTGGTTGCTACCTCACACATTTTTTCCTCACTAACGAGATAAAAATTGTACTTAAATTCTATCCAGTAAAACACTTCCTCACTAGGTTTAAAACGGACGTTAATGTAAGCTGTACACTTTGTGGGCTGCTGGCAGACTCGGTTCCACACATCTTTTGGCATGGAATTTTGGCCCACAATTGCAGCTTTTGTTCAAGAAAGGGTCCTTTTGAACTTAATTCGCCCATGTGGATTAACAAGAACATAAAAAAGAAGCTTTTGTCATTATTTTAAATATTGAACAATTTCCAAGTTTCTCACTCAAAACCTTGCTTTTTGTGTTCTGTAAAAGACTGTGTACCTTCAGTCTCAATACATTCAAACCTCGTTAAAAAGACTTAAAATGGAACTGAACGCTTCAGCCTACGTCTCCTTATTGGTTTATTTAAGTATGTTTTTTTAGAATTAGTATTTTATCTTATCTTTATTTATTCTCTTTCATATCTGTACCTTTGGAAATCTCGCTTCATTATTCTATCTGTATATATCGTACAACTGCGATTCAATTTTCAAGCAATAAAAAAAGTCATGAAAGATCTAATAACATGTCAAAGCACTTTAACAAAAAAAAAAAAGAAAAACTAGTAATCATAACGGAAACAGCGGTATGAAGTACAGTACTAATACATTTATCTAGATCCTACATCCGGTTTCAAAAGTTATCCTACATACGACTACAATTCCCATAAGCCAGTATACCGGAAGTTTGATTTAGCACCTCGGCGTCTTTCGTTTCCAGTTCGTTCCATTTCAAACCCTAAATTCATGTATTTGATTTCTAATAATGACTTTGTTTAGCTGGAAACATTAGACATGCCAAAGAAGCCCTTAAAATAACATTTCAAGGTAGGCACAAACTTTAACGTTAAACGTTACGACACACTATCGCAGTTCAGGCTAGCGGTGGCTAACCGTCACCATGGGTTATCGCAGACATTCATTTTATTAGTAAATCTGCATTGAACGCCGTATGCAATCAAAAAGCGGACTCATTTAGCATTGTATGTAGCTTAATACTGGTCAAACTCATCCAAGAAATGTTTTTTTTTTGTTTATTGCAGCCTAACTTAATGAAGAGGCTAACAGTGAGCTGCAGGGACGATGAGGAGGCTGAACAAGAAGAAAGCTCTGAACTTCGTGAGGGAGCTGGATGCGTTTCCTAAGGTTCCTGGGAGCTATGTGGAGGCCACAGCCAGCGGAGGAACTGGTGAGATCTGGCATTAGGTCCTGAGTGTGTGTTCAACAGATTCATAAGCACATAAAGTACACGGGTTTAATGGTTAAACACCACGCAGATAGGTATTTATATATTTGTTCTTCTTGTGCTTTCGTGTGTGTCATTCTGGTGCTCCAGATTCCCATTTTTTTAGATGTTCTCTAATTCCCATAAGAATTTATGTCGTTTGTAGAATCTAGTTTCTCTACATCTTTTTGTGAAAGCAGCAGAAACTAATGCTGTATCAGTGATATCTATCTATCTATCTATCTATCTATCTATCTATCTATCTATCTATCTATCTATCTATCTATCTATCTATCTATCTATCTATCTATCTATCTATCTATCTATCTATCTATCTATCTATCTATCTATCTATCTATCTATCTATCTATCTATCTATCTATCTATACATTTACATTTTTTTGTAATGCCTTTTTCTGTTGGAACTGTAGTGCGATGAGGCAGGATTACTGGATTAACCAACGGACCGATTTCATTGCACATCTCAAATGTTGTTTTGGTCATTCTAAAATTCCTAAAGTTTGCCATCAAAGTGGTTCGGGATCATCAGCTCCCAGAACTGTCTCGACCTGTTGCGTATATAGCATTTTGTCATTGAAAAGCCTGAAGTGCTCATCAATGCCGGTGTACACACATTTTGGCACCATAGCTCAGGCGCATGCGGTTTATATGAAATATTCAGTGAGGTAAAAGTCCCCATCTACCGCCTTGGTCATGTGATCACAGTTCGGTCACATGATTTGCTCATGTTTTGCTGTTTCCCCTTTGCTTACAGTAGCAAACTAGGCAGACAGCCTCGATATGTAGACTATAAAACGTAAAAATATTAAACTGTTGCAAGAATAATAGTCAAATAAAAGTAAAAAGCATGCCATCATGCATCAAAATAATTTATTATAGAAATCTCTTGGTACTAAACAAGATCGCTGAGGGGCCAAACTCTACATTCCTGTTAATCTTTCAGAGGCTCCGCTAAGCAACATGTTAACTCTTCATAGCTTAGCAAGTCTGCTATGTTTAGTTTAGCAGCATATTCATATTCTCTGAGTGGGACCCTCAGCATCGTAACACTGCATACACCTCTCAACCAGCACAGTGCTCAGTCTGGCAGATAACATCGGCTTTACATATAACACAAAACATCTGCAACATTACCAAGGAGTTGTGGCCGAGCACAGAATACACTCTGATTATTTTGCCTGTTCTAAGAGGTTTAATGTTGTTTGTGGCACTTCTCGCAATACTTGCTTTAGTTGATGTTGAAATATTTAGATTGAACTGAAGCATAGTTTCCTGTTCTCCCAGTATCTCTACTGGCCTTCACAGCTATGGCTCTCTTGGCCTTCTTTGAGTTCTTTGTGTATCGGGACACGTGGATGAATTACGAGTATGAAGTCGATAAGGATTTTACAAGGTGAGCTATCTGGACATTTTTATCGATTGTTGAAAACATCTGTTTATTTTGATTCTTTCTTTCAGCAAACTACGAATTAACATCGACATCACTGTGGCGATGAGGTGCCAGTGTAAGTACAGCTTAGTCACTGCTAAGTGTTTTGTTGCGCACATCGGTCAGCGGTTCTGTTACTGGTTTGCTTTCAGTTGTTGGAGCCGATGTGTTGGATCTGGCTGAGACTATGGTCGCTTCCGATGGCCTGCAGTATCAGCCTGTGAGAATCTGAATCTTATTACACTGGTCTACTTTCAACAGATGTGTCCTAACAGTTTCTGACTCTTTTACAGGTTGTGTTTGACCTTTCTCCTCATCAGAGGTTCTGGCAGAGGTGAATAACATTTAAGTTTTTTATAGCAGTTATCATCTTAGCTCCCTTTTTCCAATAGTATTTACAACAACAAAACTGATACATACTATAAATTACGGTAAATAATTTAAGTCGCCCTGCGATGGACAGGTGACCTGTTCAGGGTGTACCCCTGCCTCTCGCCCAACGTGCTCTGGAGATAGGCACTGGCAGACCCCTGTGACCCTGATTGGAAAATGAATGAATAATTTAAGTCCCTGGAATTCTGGGTCATCTAGGGCTTTAAATTACATAACATTTATAAACGCATGCATTTTTAAAAACGATTGAATAGCCAAATTACGAATACAAATACAACCTAGCAGACATTATAAATAACGAACACAGTTAACTAATCTGGCAATTTGCTAAAAAGCATTTATAAACATTGATCATTGGGTGGTACAGGTTTTTTTAATTGTTGTGTTTATTAACAGGATCTTCTGAATAACAAGGTGAAATGACATTTTTTAAGTAGCCCTAGGGAATAAATGCATGGCAATTTTTGTAAAGATATGTTAATGCTTTTGCCAAAAGTAGCCTTATAAAAAAATCCAAAATGGCCAAAACCCAAAATAGTCGCTAAATAGGACTTGGTTTAACTGTCCAAATACTTGGAGACCAATTTCATAATTTTAGGATAAGCAAATGGATTTATAAGACACAAAATCCATTTTGTGTATCTCCTGACAACTTTGGAACTCTGTGCCAAAATTGTGCCAGCATAAATTTTAATAATATAATCCAAACGTTGTGGAGATTATACTCTTATGACAATTTTATACAACATTACAATCTGCATATAACTGAGAAATGTGTTCGCTAACCTTTGGGAGGAGTTAGCTATTTGTTAGGTGTCTGGACAATTAATTGAAAAGCAACGTCTAAATCAACATTCGGAACCTACAATCGTTCAAATATTACAAATTAATTTTTAAAAGCTCCATTTCCTTCAACTATTTTTATCCAATAATGCACCGTTCATTAATAAAAATCTCCTACTTTTATTTTGTAAACATATTTACTGTACAGAACTTGACAGTGAACTATGATCAGAAAAATAAAGCTCAGTATATAGCAACCAATTTGCCGCATACCTACAAGCCAAAGTATGCGCGCAAAACATCTAGTTTTGATTTTTACTGCAAAAGTCTTGAGTGTAACATCTCTAATTTTGTTTCTTAGTAAGCTTCTGCTGATCCAGAACCGTCTACGTGCAGAGCACGCTCTTCAGGATGTTCTGTTCAAGAATGTCATGAAAGGTTCCCCGACGGGTCTCCCTCCTAGGTAAAGCACTCGCAGCTGGGCTAGAACACTGCATGAGCTCAATGTTATGAAGAACGGAGTAAATCACTGTTCTTTCACAACACTGCTTCATAGTCTGAGAATTGCTCTTTTGTGTTTACTGTAGAGAGGACGATCCCACTCAGCCTCCAAACGCCTGCCGCATACACGGACACCTCTACGTCAATAAAGTGGCCGGAAATTTCCACATCACTGTTGGCAAGTATGTCTTCTTTTCTTCAAGCTTTCATATCAATTCCTTATCCATAAAATGTTTCAAGAAATTACTGGGTATTTACTGGGTATGGATTTTTACATCAAAAACATTTTTTGTTTTGAGTAAATAATTTATTTTTCTGGCTGTGAAACCAAATTTACTTGAAAGAAGTGGTGCTTTTGACATGGCTTTCTTCGGCGCATGTCTTTAATTAACCTATGACTTAAATATCACACGTGCTTTTAAAGTATACAAGTCAGGAACTCCTCCTGATGACTAGAGATGTTCTGATACCATTTTCCCCTCCCGATCCCGATACTTGGGTTTGTATCTGTATATACAGCTGTAGATACTACTAGCCCTGTATTAATTGACATTTTATGCATTTTATAATTTAAAATAAATTATTTTATGCTGTGCTTCAGACATACTCAATATGGCAATGACTGTAATCAATATGGACATGAAAAAAATTAATAGACATACCTATCTTTCAAACGTGGATACAAGAGAGTGGCAACTGCATACAAGGGCTCTTCCTCAATGGTTGTGAATCGTTTCTTGACGGCCTCAAGAAGAGTGTTTTTCATTGTTTTTATACCAGTGTCCTCCTGGCTCTCCCGAGCAAGGTGCCGTTTTAGAACTGTAACTGTAACTGCTCATCTGTTTTTTCATGCTGCTTGCTTTGTTGCGCAAAATAACATGAACACGGGATTTATAAATATTCCACTTCACAAGCACACCCTCGATTGATTCAGCCATGGACGCGTGCGAGCCGCGAAACTAGTTAGCCTGCAGCACTGCACTTTGAAGAGTAAAAAGGCGTCACTGTGTTTACCCAGCGTACTGTTAAACTTAGTAAAGACAGCGGGGTGGAGTCGCAGCTCCTGATGTCAGTAGTGAAGCTGATAGTTTGCACGTCCTTTAGTTTACATGAAATGTGTTCACGCACTGTCTCATATAATTTAGGGAGCGCTGTTTCGGAGATATATTTGCGACCAGGCAAACTGTACCGGAGCTCCAAATGTTAATTAAGCGGCAAAAGCCCACGTTTTCGACCACTGACAGTGGCTGGTCATCCAGTACAATTAACTCGATAATCCTGTCGTTATCTTTTTTGCTCGTTGGCTGTCTTGTGTAAACTTTTCTCTTTGTTTGAAGCTTCCAATGTTTGTTGCGTCTGGCGCGGCTTGTCCTTCTCATTGGTTGCTTGTGGCAACACGACACAACTTCCTGGGTTTGCATTCTGGGCAGGGAAGAAGAATTGATTTCCGCTTTGCAGCGATAAGCAAAGCTAGCGGGCGTAACTAGGTTATGTTTAGGATAATGGTATCGGATCGGTACGTGGACCCAAATACTCGCCGATGCCAGATTTTTTTGTGGTATCGGCAGCAATTTCGATACTGGTATCGGAACAACTCTACTGATGACCAGAACTGTCTTGTTCCCAAAGAGCAGTCTCCAAAAGCAAGATACCACTGTGCACACTGCGTTTTGTCTACGTGTTCTACATCTAAGTACGAAAAAAACCTTCCATTTTTCTTTTGAAACGTGGTGCCAGGAAGTGATGAGTTTGTCCTCTTGGACTCGTTGGATTTCAACGCGATATTCTAGTTTGACACATGGCTAATGACTCCATCTAGAAATGATTCATATCGATTTGATGAGTGTTCAGCCCTACAACCCCACACCTCAGGACCACCTGCATGTGAGTGAGGAGCCCCTTCCAGTAGAACCTCCAAATCTACTTCTGTGCTTCATTCAACTCTTGACATGATTAATCAAATAATGTTTGCATTAATCAAACATCTCCAGTGAATGAAGGCTTTAGATTTTGATGTATTCCTGATCAGATTTCACTATAAGCACAGATTTCTGTCAAGGCCCCAATCAGCAAATATTATCTATGGCTCCCTGGGATGATATTTAATTACTATTGAAACGGCCTGCCGCAGCCACCAAATCTATATTCCCCACAATGCAACGGTAGCCTGTGAACTCACTGCAGTGCAGCAAGCGGCTTCATTATTCATCAGCAGTCTGAGCAGATGCCAACTTTCAGCTACCAGTGATGTGCGGATGTACGAGTGATCCAAAAATGTTTTAATGATATTCGGTCTGGGATTGTCGAAAACGTTGGTTGTTTTTACATTGACCTGTGCATAACTTTCTGCTTCCCCCTCCCTCAAAATTGCTAGGTGAACAGTAGAGTACCTTTTGAGTTGTCTTCTGTTTGGCAGTTAATTGTTTTGCTTTATTCATTTAATCATTAAATAATAAACACTGTGTTCAATAGACTATGCGCAATCTAATCTCTTCACTGTTTTACCCAATCTTGTAAGCCAGTCCGCCCCTCGGCCTGTAGCACATTTGTTTTTTTGGCTCTCCATGACATTCGACTTTGACACCCCTGCACTATATCCACAAAGAGAAGAATGATGAGATGGAAAATAAGAGGTTATGGGTAAATACAACTATGATTTCTTGTGTTTCAGAGCCATCCCTCACCCTCGAGGTCATGCCCATCTGGCAGCCCTGGTCAGCCATGAGAGTAAGAACTTCTTAGCTGTAGATCTGCAGTTTCAGATCTTTTGCTTGGAAACACGATGAAACGTAGATTTGATTTTATGTTCCAGCTTATAACTTCTCCCATCGCATAGACCATCTGTCCTTTGGAGAGGAGATCCCAGGGCTATTAAATCCTCTGGACGGTACTGAAAAGGTGTCAGCAGATCGTAAGTGTCTCATTTTTCTTTTATATCCAGACAGTGTTCACATCACTTTGTAGCACTATCTAGACGTGGATAAGATTAATTTCAACAGACAGTATCCCATAACACTTAGTGAATTATATAAAATGACACGTTTGACACTTATTTTTTTAGTTTCTGTTTTTTTTTCCCCTCATCATAGACATTATAAACACATCACGCCGCACTTGTCTTGGTGGTATTATCTTTCATTTTTTAGAGCTTTTTTTCTTGAGTTTCTCCTCATAGTAGAAGTGTGAGCTATTTTCGTTCCCAACACAGTGGTAGATAAACTCCCAGTTCCTACCCACACAGGGAACCAATAATCTTCTCATTTTACTTTAAAAAAAGGAAATTTTCTTTTGCTTTTTTTTAAATGTTTACATTGACAGCCAAGTACACATTTGATACCTGGATTTAGTTCCATAGATCTGTGCTCTACCTTGTATGAAGTATTTTTAAAGTATGGTGTTTTGACAGAAAAAAAGGTTGTAAAGGTTTTAAAGGTTGTAACAATATATTGTGGCAAAATATAATTCTAATACAAAATTGCCAATACATCTGTATCTGAAGCGTGTTTGCTTCCTTGAATGATTGTGTTTCTAGTCACTTCTGAAACTTCTTTACCTTGTCTTCTAGTTTTATGTAATATTTACTCACATTTTAGTATATGATGAGGTAGAGTTTCAACTGTTAAAAAAATCAATAATTGCTCATAGCAATACTCGTATAATTAACACAGAAGGGTTTTAGAAAAGCACTTGACCCATTTTCTTCCCTGTTCATCAGATAATCAAATGTTCCAGTACTTCATAACCATTGTTCCCACAAAACTGCAGACGTACAAGGTGTCTGCGGACACACACCAGTTCTCAGTCACCGAGAGGGTACGTGTTTAATTCATAGCCATCTGCTGATTAGATTCTCAGTTCTCTCTGCGAACACGATCTGTGCTCCTTGTTCTTCAGGAGCGAGTGATAAACCACGCTGCAGGCAGTCATGGCGTGTCAGGAATCTTCATGAAGTATGACATCAGCTCTCTGATGGTGAAGGTGACTGAGCAGCACATGCCCCTCTGGCAGTTCCTGGTGCGCCTCTGCGGCATCATCGGAGGCATTTTCTCCACCACAGGTAAATGCCGCATGGAGATCAATTTCTGAAACAATACAGAAAACAACAATATTGTGACTACAATAAGCCACGCACTCTTTGTAATTAGTAACTAGCACAAATTGTCAATGTGTCAATCTAAAGTAGAGGGTTCGTGAAAGAATAAGATATGCAAAAATACAAAATAAATAACTTCCTGTTGGTTTTCCACTAGCAATGTAACAATATTCCAAGCGTTTTGTAGCCACGGTTTTCGATTCGGTTGTGATGGTTTAGCAAGTAGTATTTTTTTTTTTTTAATCATTCTTGGTATGGATCACATGAAGAGATAAATAATGGGTGGGATAGAATTTTTAACCTAGAATCAAGACACGTTTACAAAATCTTTAAAATTTTTACCAAGTGCAGATGAGTGCTAGTGTTTTCTTTTGCATAATGACATTTGATAAAACGTTTCTTTCGTTGCATCTTTGATACTGATAGTATTGATAATTCCTCTCTGGCTGAGTGTAACACTAGAAGTCCCACCTCCTCTAACTTTTGCGCTCGCTGATTGGAAGTTTGAACCCAATCAGACATCACATTACTGAATTAACAACTTCCTTTTTACGTTGCAACTTGGCCCAGGGCACACATTGTTTAACGATGTCAATAAAGCTTCGCAATTTAACATCCCACACGCCATAAGATGACACTGAAGCAGCTTGAACAATTAAAATATCTAGAAGTAATTTGGTAAAGTACAACAGTAAGTAAAGTAACCATTTTTAGAGGCTTTTGCTAATTAACTTCCTGTGACTTTTGAAAATGCAATCTATATTTTTTTTACATCTACGTTACACCCTACACATGTGCCATATCGAATGTGATTCGATACTACAGAGCCACATTTTGAACTTAAATCAAGCGTAAATCTTTGAAATTTGGTGACATTTCAAGCCCAAAAATATGGCAGGAATCAATAGTAAGATTTTCACATTTACATAATTACCATCGAGCGCTTCCATTCAGTCGCAAATAAGTTTATCAGATGCTTTCATTTCGGAGCAGTAGTGAAAAACTGCAGTGAGAATTGTTGTGTTTGTTCAGGGATGCTACACAGTCTGGTTGGTTTCTGGGTGGACGTGGTCTGCTGTCAATACAAACTGGGAGTTTACAAGCCCAAACCTGTAAGAATCAACTCCTGCTTTTCCCTTTTTGATTTAAAAACTGCTTGATTTGTAACATGTTTATATTCTGTTCCACAGATTAATGTTGCTGATGGTCGGACACCGCTGCAGTGAACTCAGAAAACATCTTGTATATTGCCCTGGAACATTGTGTGAGTGTCTGTACAAATGTTAGTCTTTTGAAAATGAAGCATAAACATTTTTTGCCAAAGTCAAGAGAGTGTTGGCATTTAGTTTAAACCGCCGGAGGAATAGATATTTAGTTTGCATTGGCATTACATTTACATGACCAAGCTCAGTGGGTTGAATTTATTTTGTACTTCGGCCGAGTTACTTTCAATTAAATCCAAGGGTCAAAAAATATGGAAATGAAGGATGAACAAATGCATCGTTCCTAGTAAAACCTCAGGAGCAATTTGTTGCTCTGTGCACTTGGACTTACAGATGTATTGAAGCAAGAGCTGGTAAAACCTGGGGGTTAATTAATGAAATAATTAACATTGCCACTAGGTGGCACTATGAAAGAATTAATTTTTTTTTTCTTACACGTCAAAACTGGTGAAAACAGCTCCATTTCCTGTGGCCACCTGCTACATCGATATGTTATTTTAACACGTGGCATATTTCATGCCGATCGCACATTGTATTTCTGACATATTAGCAACTTCCTGCTTCATGGCAAAAACGAACACTTTGAAAAATTCAAAAAGACTTTTGTAACATGGCCTTGTGATGAGACTGCAGTGTTTGACGCCGATCACACGAAAGCTCTAGGCGGAGTTTGTTAAAGTACAAAGCAGGGAATTCTAAATAACTGATGATCTGTTTAGAAACTCTTCCATAAGTGTGATAAAGTCTGAAATAACAGTAGAAAACAGCAAACAATTTGATATTCTATGTTGCCACTAGGTGGCACTGTGACAGTAGGTTACTATTTATAATTGTTATAGACAAACAGATAAAATATCTTTTTGAAAAATATCCACCTTCCTGTCAAATTTGGAAACGCTATACATATTACATTTAAATCTTGGTCACCGAATTACAACAAACTGTTGGCACACCATAAGCTGGATCGTGTCAGGTGGTGCTACAGAGCCATTTTGAACCATGTACTTTTAGAATCCCAATCAGACATTACATTTTCACCAGTTCTGACGGTTTCGTGAAATTCTGTGACTTTTCGAGCGCGTGCAGACCCTCAAAAAAAATCCTCTGAGCTATTACAGAAATTTACCATTCCATACATGACTACTATAATGCTAATACATGATATTCATGTAAAACTAGCCATGTGTAAATTTAGAAACGTATAAATGACTTACATTTGAGTGTTGCTTTGGTCACGCTAGCGCCCATTAGAAGTCCGCTCTACGAATCAAGGGCTACAAAAAAAATAAAAAAAAAAAAAGACAAGGCACACGTGAACAAAAGAAAACAATCCACCCGCAAATTAAAAATACTTGTAAATACCCCACATAACATTGAAAAACTCGTACACGTGATATTAAAGTAATGCTTGGAAAACACTCCTCTTAAAATTTTAATCGACAGCAATGTCACAGCGAATAGTGGATGACATTTGAGTGTCTATCTGCACTTCAGAATCTCACCAGAAATAGTAAACCATCCGGGATCTTAGTTTATAATTCTATTAATGCTATGACGTCGTGTGAAACTATCATTTCACATTTTTATATCGCAGATTAGATGGGCAGTCTCGATCAAAGAACAAGCGACGTCTTCCTCTTTAATGCCACATGCTGAATGCACAAATGGCAGTGCTGCCACCTAGTGGTTGGAAGTTGTTGCACCCAATTCAATTCAGTCATAACTTTACAATCCGAAGGGGAAATACTTTAAATAAAGTTCTAATTAATAATTTAATATTTGTTGTCTGAAATAGATTAAATTGACGTATTCAATATATTAGTATAATAAAAATAATATTGCGAGCAGAATGTTTCCTTTAATGTATTTTGAACTGTTGAAAGTTATGATTGCAGGGGTTCAAATATTAATATTAAATATGACTTTATAAGAAAACGGTATATTAAACTTAACTTTAATTAACTTATTCAAATGAACTTAGTCAATGATTCTACGGTAAAATGTGTGATTGAATAGTTTCTGAGAGCTGAAGCAAACCTTTCATGTGGCGTGATGTTCACGTTACGTGAAGAAGATTTCCCGAACAAGTTCCAGAGCCTCGTCATCTACATCAGGCTTCGGTGAAGAGTCTGGAGCATCACATGAAGGTTTCACGCGGTCGTCTGCCTTTTCTCTCGGAAGGTTTGTGTAAGGCACAGTCTGTTGCTCTGCAACGCTTGAAACTGAAGAGTATGGAGAGCCATCATCATCAGTTTCTGGAATCACCACCTGCTCTTCTGGAGCAGAAAGTTCATCTCTGGTAGACGTCTGTGATTTGAAAGAGAACAAATAATTATCATTTATTAAATGTTTGATTTATGAAAAGAAAACCATCTTAATTCAATGTTTGCACTATTATTATATTGAGTGGTTGGCACAAGAAATCACAGAAGCTGAGTAAGTAGCAAAAATGCTGAAACTGGAGGGAGGCTGTTGTGCGATTGACTGCTCAAACTGATTTTTAGAGTGCAGGTACAACTTCTACAGACTGCTGAACTTCAACGAAAGGAGGAGCAAATGGATTGCTGCAATTTGAAGGACAAAAAAAAACCTGAAACCTTTTAGTGGCTTGATTTATAAATCAAAAATCGAAACATGGACGCTTCGACGAGATTGTTTCTTTTAAAAGCTGATTTTTTGCGCACCGTTGACGACGTCACACAAGTCAAACGGTTACATCAACGCTGCACATCCCTGTAAGTGATGCGCTACTCACAAAGCAACACCTTCTCTCATGATATCCAGAAACAAACACACGAGTCAAACGAATGGAAACACTGAGCTAGCGACTAGCGGTGGACACAAACCAAGCACTTAAGTTAAAGTAGAGAAACACAAGGTAAAAAATTACTCCAGTAAAAGTGCTCCCTTCAGAAATTCACTTGAGTAAAAGTACAAAAGTATTTGCCTCAAAATGTTCTTAAGTATCAAAAGTAGAATGATTTATAATTAGTATAATATACTGTTCTCATTTTTGTCCAGACTCTTGCTTAAACAATAAGTGAAAACACTTTGATTCTTATCTGATCACGAGCTCAAAACCTTGAATCTAAATTTCCTTTAGAACCAAATGAAATAACTATTTCAAAGCAGGCCTTTTCAATTCAAGGCTTATTTTTAACATAGTTACAAGTTTAAGTTAATAAAAAAAACTTTTTGATGTCTAAATTATTAAACGTGGTCCAAGTTACCAAATACGGTAGTACCCAAGTAAGTATAAGCCGTAACTAGTAACACTCACCCCTCTTTATAAACATAAGTCCGTAAAATACATACCCTAAATAAAATGGCCGTAATTCACATTTTATGGGTTAAATTATTGGCCTTGCTGTCATTGAAAAGGAAACCCTATCCAGTTTATTAGGAAAAAGTAAGGAACTGAAACCTTAAACCAAACTAAAGTTATAGATTTACAAACTTTGTAGAAATTGTAGAAATTATCCTTGCCTGACATTTTTTTTATTATTATTTTTTAATAAGTGAATGCTTGAGTCCCTGGTGGACTTTTTGACAACACTGAATAGAAGCCACAACTGTGGACCAATACATGACCAAAATCTGTCAAAACGTGTTGTCCAATGGCACTTGGTAACCAAATTAACAAACTGATGTAAATGTGCATAAACTACTGCTAGTTAGGATAAACTACTCAACAAAAAATATAAAAAAAAAAAATGCAAACGATGAAAAAATAAAAAAAATATGTAAAACAATGTGATTAAAACAATCTGATAAATTTAAAGTTGTATGCCGACATTGTTCCACGGAGATCGGGCAGGCAACACATCTAACATTTTCTACTGCTGGAGATATTGTCACTGCAACCAGATCTGTGCTCTCTTCAGAAAATGTGGATAGGTTCATCTTTTTGGCCAAAAACTTAAAACTTGAATAGTTAGTTTTGTTGATCTATAAGCTGAAGCTGTTGCTAGTGTTAAAAGTTTTCAGGTCCTAACTAGTTGCAGTATTTAATGTTTTATTTTAAAAATGTGTATTTCTTTATAGAGTGCAATTTATTTAAAATATCACCCAAATGTGTCACTTTTATTTATTTTATGAAAGAATTCTACTGTGTATTGGCAGCTTTTCAAAATAAAGATTTTGTAAGCTCTTATTGTTTTGTACCGAAAATTAACCGAACCGAGCTCTCCAAGACACTGTACCGAACCGAATACGATTTTAGCGTACCGTTACACCCCTATTTATATGTTTTTTTTCTGCGTAAAACTGAATGACTGTAAGCATCTGCTCTCTTTACGCAGTCACGTTATCTTGTGTCTGTCAACCAAACTATATGAAACTATACATCGTTGGAAAGCTCATCTCATTGGCTAAATGACCCGTCAATCTGCTTGGAGCTTAATCGTGATTGGTTGGCTGAAAAAAAGAGGAACCACGTTGACATGCTCTCTTATCGAGTGGCCAGGGTTTGTTTACTGGCTTGCTGATTGGCCAATCCTGTTCACAGACTTCTAAAGGTGGTCTCAAAATGTTCATGAGACTACTGAATTGAAACATACCATGCTTGTCGGGTCTACCTTGAAAATGGCAAAACAACCGGAAAAATCACTGACTTTTTTTCCTTTGTAGCAAACTGAAAGCGTATAGTTGTGCTTTTATGTGTTTTTCTCGTGGTAAACACGTATTTGGAGTAGCAGCTTGGATGCATTTTGTTCGTTGGACTGTTACGAGTACAATGCTATAAGACACTCGATGATTCAGTGGCTGTGTAGCTGTAGAGACATCATAAAAGGTAGGCATCACCATTTTCCTTTGTTAGGACTCTTTACACAAATTGACAAACTGTTAAACCTGTAATGCTTTATATCGACTGAAACATGAGAAATTCAGCTTTCAAATGATACAGAGTTTGTCAAATTTTGCTTAGAAATAGTGGGTGCATTTATGCAACCTTTCTGTGTCAATTTACGGCCCACGGTGGGCCGCGGGTGTTAAGGGACGGGTATCTCAAACAATGCCAATGTTGAACTGACACCGAACTGAATTCGTGTCAATTAGAAACCATCAAGTGGAAAAAAAACAGCGAGAGCTGTACCCTGATTGGTGGCTCACGCATGCTTCAACAATTACATTTTTATCTACTTGTCTTAACGAGCCGTTTCTTTAGCCTGAAAACATTCGCGGCTGAGCCTAGACCATAATAACCAACTAGAAAGTGTTGATATGCCTCGAATAGTTACAGATTCAAGGACATTTACCTGATCAGTATATTTGGCACAACCAGTAAAAACACTGATGTCATGATACGGTTACACTTTTGATTCAAATCCTGGTAGGGACAGCTTCAATTTTTAGTTATTATTTCTGAGTTGTTTTTGTCAATTTGCTTGAATTAATTGAATTGTTAAACTAGATAAAGTGCGTTACATGGAGGAAATGTTCCCTGGGCTCTGTCGAGGTTTTATTTGACTACGATCCATCAATTCTCTCCCAAAGCTTCTCTGGCTCAATCCAGAAACTTCAAATACTTCAGATCAGATCAGCCAATAAAAATAGACTTTATATGCAATCCTTATCTCTGATTGGTCGTGGTGTACTGAAGTTATTTCTTTAGTGGCTCGTTAATCTACAGTTCTAGCACATTTATTAATTCTTCTGGAGTTTAAATATCTGGGACTAATGAGAAAACTTTTTGGACAAAAGCCCCAGATGCCCAGGTGGTGAAGGTGCTTTTGCATCTGATTCAGGACCAGATTCCGGCTCAGATGTACGCTTATATAACGTTTCCTTCAAACGGCATTACAGTGTCTACCGATGTTGCTGTAGTAAAATGTTTATCACTCAAGTTACTCGTTAATTAATCGCTCTAATCTCCCTCATGTCTACGTTGACCGTCAGACAGTAACTTTGCATACACCACATGAATATGCAAATCAGTAATCAACAGGTGACTAACTGAAGAGTGGTTACGAAGTGTTCCGAATTAAAATCTCTCCCCATTTACGAAATTAACCTGGGCTAGAAAATGAAGAGATTGCATGTGATTTTAATTACAAATAGAAACTTTAAGTTAAAGAATCACATTCCAATACAATTTGAACAACAAGACCTAAAAATTACTTTTTTAGTAAGAAGAAATATGTTATATTTTAATTTACCATTAATAGATATGTTTGTTGAAGATATGTTTTATTAACTTTATTACCTGAAAATTATATTTTAGCTCTAAATGTTTACGTTGTATATGTCAAATACAATATATCACTGCTTAAATGTTTATGCTATATGTAACAAAAATATTTAACATTAAACTGATACATCATCCTGTGTGGAATGAGTGTGTACTTTATAAAAGTTTCAATTTTTAAACGGATTACTGAAAAATACACTTTAGATAAATGAGCAGCACCTGTAAAATAAATGGTCAAATATAATATTTAACGTACCTCGTTATCCGTCAATAAACCTAGCGCCGTTTCCAACAGCTCCCTCTCGTTCATCCAATAAATCGCGACTCTAAAACAAAGCCAACATTAGTTTATTAACAGCACAAAATCTTCCTTATATTGATCAGTGTTTCAGCTTGCGTTAGTTACCGCTTGAGTCTTCTCTTTGCAGCTTTGTTTGTGGGTCCACGTGTTTTCTTCTCTTTCTTTACCGTATCGCTTCTGTGATGATCGTCGGATTTCACCATCCACAGAGGAAGCTTTCTATTGTTTTCTGACATTGTTCCTAAAAATTAAACTACAAACCAGCGATAATATAACGCTTTCCTGTAAAAGTAATAATAATAAAGCGTAACCTTTCTCCTCCAAGAAGTCCCACAGATCACATGAAGTGGAAAATAATGGTCCGTAGCGCCATCTTGCGCTCTGGCGAAGACAGATTTTACCATAGACGTAACCATACGTACCATACGTAAGATACCTCGTGAAACGGGGCCGACCGATACGATGAAGCAGCCGCCATCTAAGTACAGAACAAGCAACATCTACGTACCTCACTGGTCAACGGAAGTTGAGCTGTACCAGCGAATAAAATAACTCGACTTTCAAGACTGTTTTTATTGGAAATGTTTTATAACACAGTATTAATTAATTATTTTATTAATCTAATATAAATGTAATACTAATTACCACATGGATACATATACTGGCCATCAATAATATCAGAACTCAAAACGATGCTGCTGATAGCGTAGAAAAAGTGGTCAAAAATTAAAATAAATGGTATAGATAAATCGAATAAAAAATATAAAATAATATTAATAATACAAGATTATTTCATTTAATCATTTCGGGATCGAAAGTACTGATCCAGCTGGTGGCGCTAATGCACCATAAGCAAACTTAAAAAAAAAAAAAAAAAAACAGAAGTAGAAACTAGACCAAGGGTTTAGCAGCCTTCAGAGGATTCTCTCAATCCTCCAAAGGCTTTTAAAACCTGGATTGAGACACAGCTACAGATATCTATATCTATACAGACTTTATCTATGGTGATAAGGTATATCGACGTATAAGATGTCTATGGATTTTGCCATATACCCTCTCATGTTACGCGCATGCGCTGACAAATACTTTATCAAATTTTACGTCACATTGACAAATTCACAATTTTTCTTTACAATTCATTTGCCTTCCACAGTTCACGGTACATCCACATCCACTCCGTTCCACCACAACCAAAGGTTCTCTACTGAATTGTGATCTGGTGACTGGGGAGAACAGTTCAGTACAGTGAACTCATTGTCATGTTCAATAAACCAGTCTGAGATAGTTCATGCCTTATGACACGGAAGATTATCATGCTGCAAGTAGCATCAGAAGATTGGGGCACTGTGCCCTTAAAGAGATAGACATGGCCAGCAACAATAATCTGAGATTGTGGCAATGACACAATGCTCAACTTGTACTAGGTGTGCCAATAAATATTCCCCCCACAAAATATTATTCAATTTTGGTAAGTGTGGCGGGTAAATCCAGTTAAAATCTACCTGAATAAGAGAAAGATCTGCCAACAGGTTGAGCAAATTCGACTTGGTAGCATAAATGTCTTATCGGGTCATGGATCCAAAACTAGACCAAATCGGTCATAAACGTCTCAACACTATTTTGAGTTTAAAACAAGCTAATTTAACAAGATAAATTGTCTTTAAATTCTCTGTTAATTTGGAATAAAGATCAAGGTTTCTGGACATTGTGCTTTTTTTGTGCCAGAACTTAGAAAAACACATGCCATATCACAGGTCTTGTACTTCCAAGAGTTATCCCTTCTTTTCACCACTAGGTGGCACTGATTTGGGGTCTGTAAAAAAACTGAAAGATTTTAATTTAAATTGTAAATGTGTCATAGCCCTTGTAATATTTATTTAAATCCAAAAATATCAAATCTAATAACCTTTTAATGAGAACCTTCATATTATATTTGAAATTATAATTAATCAATAGCTGGGTTGTGTCACTCCTCTTCAAAACGGAAGCTGTGAATTAGGTTAAAATGTTTAAATAAACTGGCCTAGAAAAAAGGAACTTTAATGGTAAAACATTGATACATTAAGTTTGAAAGATAAAAAAAATCGTAGTAATTTCAGCTTTTTATAATATCAGAGACAAAGAGAACAAATGCCCTTTAAACCTTGTCAGGAGTTTATTTAACAGTATATCAGAATATCATACAGGTAAACAAGATTTTAGCAAAATTTATTATATTCGTACTGTTGCATTTCATAAAAATATTTGATCACTTAGTCTTTGAAACTATCAATAATACATTAAACCATATTTATAAGAGTACAGCTGTACAAGGTACATACACATCTAACACTAGACAGTAATATTGATCTGAATGGGACGCGGCGCGTGCCATCCTTCACAGACTCAATATTTTCCTCAATTATATAAAATGCTTTTTTAATGTCTTATTTTCACAGCAGGCAGGAAACAGCTTCAAATAGTAAAAGCTATGAGCTGTGCAAGAAACGCAGCCATGGTGTCCTGTGTCTCAAGCTGTAGCTTTGTTTCTCTCAGCAGTAAACAGAACACTGCACCTGATGAAGAGACAACAAATACTGAACCACGGGTGGAGGTTCTGTTAGCGTACTCATTTCCCTCATATAAACATCATTCCTTGATATTGTTTTGTGAAGTACAATATGAAAGTAAATTAATCCGTAAAAAATAAAATATTAAGCTGGTAAATTACGCTGTAAATCCAATAACATAACAATAAACAGAGGGAGGTAGTCCCACACAGTAAAATCCTAAGAGTTAAATTAACTCTACTCGGAGTATATTTGGTCCCACTCTATATAGAGTTAAACCAACTCTGAGAAAGAGTAATTTAATAATCTATTTTCTTCATGTTTTTCCAAATCTGCATGGAAAATGCAAACTAAATATTAACTTTTCAGAGAGGGACCAAGTCCACTCCAGAAAGAGTAAAAACAGACAAAAAGAGACTGTTTAGTTCAAATAGACTTATTTAAATAACTCTCCTTCAGAGTTGGTTTAACTCTATATAGAGTGGGACCAAATACACTCTGAGTAGAGTTAATTTAACTCTTGGGATTTTACTGTGCAGCTCCTCAGATCATTACGCGCAAGTAGCTTGTTAGTTTTGCCTAATATTGCGTGGTATGCAAGCATATGAGCTGTCCGAGTAATGGGTCCAAGAATGAAAGGCGACACAGAACCGAACTCCCCCTAGAGTGCTGCAAAGAGGTTTAACAAACCCTGATAACTCCCCCCGAAACTTGTTAATCAAACGTCACTTAAGGTACACTGTCAGATTTTTTATAGTCAGTTATAAACATAACATGTTTTATATTATATCAACAATGTGTAACACCTGAAGGTTTAAAAGCCCCAGAATACTTCCTTGATACCATCTTAAAAATCTGAAATATGTAAATATATATATATTTCTCAATCCCCTAATATGCTGTTAGGTGTACTTTTACTCTTTTTTTCTGTACTCAATTTTTGAAAACACGCCTCACACCATGGACCAAAAAAATTGCATCCACTTGTGCACATAAAAAGGAAACACTGACTTTACTCCAAACCAACAGGTGGCAGTCATTTCGTGTCACTTTTAAAATGAGTAAAATTGTCTAAAATGCACGGTTACATGAAAATAGTGGTGCTTTTACAAGTAGACGTATAACGAAACAGTGAAAAAAAATCAGTTTTCAAAGTAACCGGGTAACACATGGAAAGGGTCTTATTTTTCTACTAGCAGCTATAATAGATTCAACTACTCTGCAAAGGTTTTCCACAGCATCAATTTAATGAAGTTAGATTTTAGAGAGGTGTTCAGGCTTACAGTCTTCCATTTGTTCTATCAGAACTCTTTGCAGACCATTCAGGTTCTCAAGAACCCGCTCATCCATGTGCGTATGGGGCTTGTTTTAAGCACCGCCATGTTGGAACAGAAAAGGGCCATCCTCAAACTGTTCTTACAAAGTTTGGAGCATGGAATTGTCCAGAATGACTTGCTATTGGAGAATTCACACTTTTACTTGATCCTAAGCTCCTAAAAAACAACCCCACACCATAACCCCCACCACCAAACTGTACAGTCAGCAAACTGCAGTCAGTTACATTCTGTTCTGGCAGCCACAAAACCCAGGTCATGTTTGCACTGACAGGTTTTTTTTAACATGAAAACTGTTCTTTTCTCACACTAAACCCCATGAAAAGCAGTTAAGTGCCACTTTTAAAATGTGTGTTCAGCTTTGAATTTGCAAAAACATGGGTACCTCTGTTTGGTGGCCAAACAGGAAAAATCTATATGTGATCCTGTGTATGCTGTAAGCCACGATAGTAAACAGCAACATGACAAAAAAATAAACAAATAAATAAATAAAATTGGTTCAAACAATTGATTGCAGAGTGCAGCTTCTGCTGAAATGCGGTCGATGTACCAATCCATCGTTTTGAAAAAGGAGCTGAGGTGCAAGGCAAAGCTCTTGATTTGCATGTTAATCTATGTTATTACTATTACCTAAGGCAATGAGCTTTGAGTCATATCCGAAATAAAGAGATCCTGGATACAGATGGCTGAAATTAATTTCTTCCACAGGGTGGCTGGGCACTCCCTTAGAGATGGGGTGAGCTCAGTCACTCTAGAGGAGCTCAGAGTACTCCAAATCGAGAGAAGCCCATTGAGGTGGTTCAGGCATCTGTTTCGAATGCCTCCCGATCAACTCCCTGGGGAGGCATGTCCTTCTGAGAGGAGGGAAGACCTAGGACACACTGTCGCTTGGCTTGCCTGGGAATGCCTCTGTATCCCCACGAATTAGCTGGAGGAGGTTCTGGGGAGATGGACGTCTAGGCATCCCTGTTTAGACTGCTCCTCCCACAATCCAGCCTCCGATAAGCGGACGAAGAAACTCCATCAAGCTCCATACCCCAGGCAACAATCAAGGTGGAAAATACTGTGCCATCAATAAGTGAAAGCAATGCGTGTTACTAATACAGGTGGAACGTGTTACAAGAGCTAGAGGACAAAGCAGACTTGGAGACTTTGAGTAGGCTCTGCGATATTATGTTAGAAATTCAGTTAATAGCGTCATATTCTCTTATTGCTAGTTGGCGACACAATTGTTTTGTAAGTTGGGGAGCTGAAACATTTTAACAATTAAAAAAATGACAATTTCCTGTCACCTCTCTAATAACTAGCATCAACTCTTGCAAGACATAGCAAAATTTAAAGAACCCGTTTGGACAAGTTTTTTCAAAGTTTGTTCAAAAACATCTCAAATTTGAAGAAACAAACTTCCCTCTGGAGAGTTTTGGAGTCTTTACCAAATTGAAACCTCTGTTAAATTAGTGGCTAAGGAAAGCAGTTTGAGGCTTTAAAAGCCCTTGCTTTAATAGACCTACAATCTAAAGTTTGGAATCACTTTGGCATCGCACCAACATCAACATTCTCTGAATCACAGAACAACTGCAAGTTAACGTATAGATAAACAGCAGACCTTCACCATTCCATCTCTAACTCTCAAGGATGACCTTTCACCTCCATGTTTCTGGAGCAACTCCCAGACGATGAATCCAACTACAGCTCAATGGGGTTCAGATGCATGTGCTGGCTCTCTCATGTAGTCTGAACCCCATTTTGTTGAGTCATCAACCCGATAATAAATTAATTTTAAACTTGAGACTGTTAGACATTTTCAAGGCCTGTCCTCTCAACTGTGGATTCCTGTAGACCATAGAGCCTCAATGTGAGTGTGCAAAACATCTGGGGCCTCATGTACTAACATTGGTGTAGAAAAAACATTGTGTAAATACAAATCTGGAAATGCACAAAAAGGTTTCTTCAAAGATTACCTTTGTATATCCGAATCATCATAAAAACAAGCGAACATACAAAAGCAGAACATCCCATTGCTTCATGCCTCATTTACATACATTTAAATATGTTAATGAGCACTAATATTTTAAGAAGGAAAATTTTCACCTTTTTTTAGAGCTTTGTCATTGCTGTTGTTGATATGGAGGAGGAAATTTGAATTTGAGAGTTAGTTTGGTGCAGTCGATGTTATGGTTTTATTACGATATTATTAAAAAAAAACAGGGACAGGACGAAGAAAAAGTTGCCAGATGGTGGTAAGGTGGAATTAAAACGAAAAAACACTACAACATTTTTCCAGCTCTTTTATCTTTCTACTTTACCCGATTCTTCCTTTCCAAGATAACAAAGTTCTGCTGGTGCACTTTGGGTGAAAGGTGAAGCTCTTTCACTTTTATTTCAAGTTTATCTGATACATTCCTGTCCATAAATAAAGGTAAAAAAAATCGTTACTAATGTAACCCTCTTGGTTTTTACATTACCACTTAAGTCAGTCGCAGTACCGGAAGTTGCCACTAATAAGGCGCTAGTGAGATTTAACCGTATGTACCATTTTCTGAGTCACAAAAGTGTGTTTGTGGTTTGTTGGGTCAATGGTAGAGCGATAGACTTAAGGCATCTACACACACAGTTTTCGATCCAAAAGTTTGTGCGACAACACGCCTCGATCGAAAACCAAAAGGCGCCGCCGGGGCCTTTCACATCTGATAAAATGAGTGGTTCCAATGAGCAAGAGTTCATCTATGCCATATCGGATTGGTTTTTCACACGGAGAACGACCAATGAAAGCTAGCTATTTTGATGATGTGAATAGGACAAAAAAGATCTGCTTGGTGGCGCTCATCTCACAATTTCACAGTGACTTCGTACAGGAAACCAGAAAAGAAGAGGAAGACAGCGACAGAGAAGAAATCAAAGAACAGTTCAAAGAAATCAAAGAAAAAAAACAGTTGTGCATCTGTTGTATCATCTTTAAAACGCATCTTCAGGCAGAGAGCGTCAATACATCAAAATTTTCTCGACCCAGACAAAGAGCACTCTGTTGAGAAACAGAAGACTCGTGCGAATTTCAACTCAGATCGGTGTGTAGAGGACTTTAACTGAGCATAGACTTGCATCTTCACTTGTCACCTATAGGAGTCGCCAACAGTAAAAAAAAGCTACAGAAATGGGCATACCCCAGAGATTAAGCTTGCATGGAATACCACACAGATTCCGACGCTCATTTCATTGTTTTTAAATCTGAAAGCTGTATTCCAAGTCTTTGTGTGTATAAATGTTGGCACATGAGACCCCAGCTCACATTGTTTTATTTTGTTTTATAATCTGCCTTATAAAAACTGGTAAACGAGAATGGATCTTGTGTTCAACTCACACTAACACTAAAATATAGGCTATTTGTAGACACTTCGTCTATTTCCGGTGGGAAGACGCCCAAAGTAGACGTAAACAATCGTGTTAGTGATGACAAACCTGGAACTAGTGGCAATATATTCAATAATTTATTTATTGGCATTATTCACATCCCATTGGCTTTAAAATAACACTGATGGAGTTTGGACATGAACAGATTAAATTTCTTGGAGGAGTTAAAGTATGACAAGCAAAAGTGGCCATTTTTAGAGGTTTCTTTAGAGACTTCCTGTCAATTTCTGAGGCGCAATACATATTACTTATTTTTAGGTCTTGGTACCTACACATGTGTGCCATTATTTGCTTATGGCAAACGGGGGGTATAACGTGTTAGCCACAACCACTTTCCAAATCGAGACTTTGAGCACGTTTAGGCCGTCAGAAATGCACAATAAGGCACAAAACAATAATGCTCTGAGCAATTACAATAGGGTCCTACGCACCTTTTGCTAAATATATTACTTTATTGGTCAGATAATGACTACAACGCATTCCTACAGCCACGAGGTTGGAAAGTACACAACATTAAAACCTTTTTTCTTGATTTTATTCATGCTATTTCTGGGTTTCTTCCCACCGGAGCCTCTCTTTCATTCTAAAAATGGCGGCCATGTAAAATAGCCGAATGTAGTAGTAGGTGCATTGTGAATCGGACACTACCTCGAAACCATGTTCCATTGTGTTCTCTCCTTTCCTTTATTGGCACCCGTCTTGATGAGGTTCCATTTTCAAGTCAAATCAATTGGTATAAGAATAATAAAGAATAAAGACCTGCAGATCACTGATTGGACGCCCTTCAAGCGAGAGCACCCCCTTCAGTATCCTAATTTATATCGAATTTGAGCTGATGGTGTAAAATAAACCCTTTAAAGGAAATTAGTAAGCAATTTGACCGGTTAAAACACACAAAAAAATTTTTGTTTTTCCCTTGGTTCAGACATGGTGAAATGCTACATGGACCTCCATTTATAATCCGCCGCTGAGGTGTGAATGGCAACGACTGAAGCGCTGAAAACCTCCACCCTCTTGTTCAGTTCACCCAGCGACTAAAGGGATACATCCTCATAGTAGATGCGGCCACTGATATGCATTAAACTCCTACGCCATCATGGCAGTTTGTTTTTTTCATACACCGTCACTGTTTTACAAAGATCCGCGGTGAAGTTTTTCGGAAAATCTCAAATCTCTCTCATGCTACACGTATTTGCGATGTCCGACTCCTGGTATCACAAAGGGCTTGGTGTGAACATCCTGAACGAATACAAAAAATAAACACCCTCTACAAGGCGAACAAGTAGAATGAATGTTTGGAGTCTGGTCACTCAAGGCATTGAAAGTTCCTTCCACAGTTAACCAGCCCTGCGTCTGTGGCTACCGTTCAGGAGTCTGTGAGATTGAAGGAGGTTGGGATCTCCCTCCATTTAAGCTATTGAAAGCACAGCATTTAAAGGTGGACCTGCCACCCTTCCATCCAATCCAGAGGCCCGTGGGTTTGAGGCTGCATGAAAAGACGGTGATGGCGAGCAGAGTGTCACGCTAATGGGGTGAAACTATTTCCGACAAGGAAGAGGTGGCTGTAGGGACAGCACTCCGGCAGCTGGGCCCGTCTACTGGGAAACACAGAAGGTCTGTCAGATGCACTCCACACAGTCAACATGCAGATCACGCAAGAAAAACCTTGTGTTTCCACAACCACAGGCTTTTTGAAACGATTGCGCATTGAAACTGAAACACATGGGTTTGGACAACCAGATTTTAGTATTGATCATTTGGTGTGAAAATGGTCATTTGGATTTCTGGTAAACACCCAAGAACACATGCGTGACTCCATCAGCTGCAGATTGTATCATGTACTTTATTTTCAACAATATAACGGATCGTTTTCAGTTTACTGGGTCATTTTGGCACGTACTGTTTTAAAAGTCACTAAATAAAACTGATGTAAAAATCTATCAGATCAATATTTTCTTTTTGATTTTTCCTCCACAAATCTTTTTCAGAAAAAATGACTCATCTTCAATAAGAAAAATTATGGTCGCCTGGATTCGTTACATTTTATCACAGTGTTGTACATGAGTAACAACTAAGAAGAGATAAAATATGAGATTTTTATTATTGATTACCATTTTGAACCATATGCCTGTGCAAAAAAGTGTAGTTTCTGACTTGTACATGAAGTTAATTAGAGGACACTTCTAAAAGCTGTGTTAATGTGTCACATGTTAAGCTGTTTTGTATAAAAACATCTGCCAAATCCATAAAATGTAAAAGAAATTAAAGAAGACGTATTCAAGCGAGAATTATAACTGAAGGATACAGGCCACAAATAAATAATGAAAACCACAACCCATAGCGTCATAATGCCGCTAATTAGTCTAGTGGCCACCTGGTGGCGCTATAACACAGAGTATGGTGTAGATGTGTTCAAACATGGAATCTTAACACGAATGGCAAATTTGAGCCAGATCTGACGTTGTTTGGCTGAGTTATAACAACTTCCTGTTTACGCAAAATTTTGACAACTGCTGTCCGCACATACTTTATCGAAGTCTAAAAAGCTTCACAATTTAACATATTGTATGCCCTAAGATAAAACAGATGGAGGTTAGAGATGAACAGGTACAATCTCTAGGAGAACTTCGGTAAAGTACGACACTAGCAAAAGCGGTCCTTTTCAAGGTTTTTGCCAAATAGCAGACTTCCTGTCGGCATAATGCCATGCGTATTACTTATAATAAATTTTTTATCTCCTCAACCTTTTGTACGACAAACTACCAGTAACAATGTAAGCTGAAATGTGTTCGGTGGCGCTATGGAGCCATTCTGCCACACCCACTTTATTTTTAAACCATAATCAGACATAATTTTCACTGGTATGACATATTTAGATCCTCAAAAATGCAAAAGCTGCAAAACAATATTCTATGAGCAATTACAATAGGGTTCTACACACTTTCGGGAAATCCAAACTTTGACCTTTTCATAGGAAGGTATGCCATTCGTGTTTTGCATATTTACCTTAAAGTTTTAAAAAAAAAAAACAACCTAAAGTTCGCTTCCTAAAATAAATAACAAGGAGCGATATACTAGACATTTATTTAGTTCAATTCTGTCCCTCCCCTCTATTTTGCTCGTGCACCCAAAGGAAAGGGGTGTCCCAATTGTTTTTTGAATATAGACAACACTTCCTTGTTCTGATTGTAGGGGTGTAACAATTAATGGAAAGGTTTAGAAGGTTAGGGTCTAGTTTGGTTTGTACGAGAGCATTTGAAACCATCCATCCACTAGGGGGCGGTGTTAGTGTTTGCATTAAGTCATCTTTTTCATGGAGAGAACTAATTTTATAATATATCTCGTTTAAAATGTAAATAAAGACAAATGATCTCCTTGTAAATATGACATAAAACAAAAAGACGGTAAAGAAGTTTCAGAAGTGACTAGAAACACAATCACTTCAATAGACTTCGGCTCCTGGAAGCTCCACGATACTTATTGTGACAATTTTGTACACCCCTATTGTATTTTTTAATTATATAAACAGAGCATCTATAGAAGATTTACTTAGCATTATCAGCCTTACCTCGCGTTAGAATCTTGATCAAACCTGCTCCATTAAGGCACCAAACAATCTGGCTTTAGTCCAGTTGCATTGGAAAGTGTTTCAGTTTCAGTGTCAAAATCATGGACATTCGGAAAACACAGCTTAAGTATGCAACATTTTAAGTTTCATTTTCTTTCTGTAAGAAATTAACATGCAAAATAAATACACCCTGATTGAAAGCTCAAGCTGAAAGCCAACAAATGTTTGTGTGATGGTAGTCTATACTTTTGAATTCGCAAACACCTGCAAAAACATGGTGTTACAACACAAAACAAGCCCAAACGCTGATCAAGAACTATCCAAAAAGTGAAACTCACACATGCAACACATGCTAAATCAAACAGAACGAACAGCAAGCAGAGAGACGTGCAGGATGCCACGAACCGTGTCTTTAGAGTGTCCCATAATGAAGAAATAAGGTGAAGCTAGAGTGTCGCTTTTCATGCACATAGAAAGGTTGGTAGATACCATCCCTACAGAACAGGAAGTACAAGAGTGAACTATTGCTTTGAGCAGAACAGTTAGAAAGACAAAGGAAGTGAAAGAAGAGAGGAGTTAAGATGACTCTGCTTTTTATTTATAAACTAGGAGCAATAGATGTGTGCCTTATACCAGGTACAGTGGGCACAAAATTATTCAGACCCCCGTTACATTTTTTTACTCTTTGTTGTATTCCAGCAATTTGCAAAAATCATTTTCATTTTTCCTCATTAACCCTTAAAGGTCCTGGGGTCTCATTTACAAAAGAGTGCGTAAAATATTGACTAAAACTAAACATACGTCAGAAAGGTCAAATTTCAAAATAATAAAACTTTCCGTACGCACACCTGCATGCAATCTTCCTTTTATGAATCACAGAGGAGATGCAAATGTGCGTAGTGTAGTGCGCAAGTCTATCCGCCCCAAACACACCTCGTCCACACGATATATAGTCAATGCAAAGTACCTCATGAAAATTCAAGTATAGTTAGCGTTAGGGCTGGAACAAACGATTATTTTGGTAATCGATTAATCTATCGATTATTAGACCGATTATTCGATTAGTCATCGATTATTTCAATGATTAATCAGCAGCCTTTGAACGATTATTCTGCTTTTTCATCTAGTTAAAATAATGAGTTGCAAATATTCTAACTAATAAATTAAATAAGAAAATCACTTCAGCTTTTGAAATATTTGTTTTAATGAACTTTGAGAACTAAACAGATCATTCTCTTTAAGTTTTCTGATTCTGTTACTCTTAGATTACACTCAAATGCTCTCTAAGCATTGTTTACATGTTTTGTTCTAATTCAATAGAAATAAATAAATAATCAGCTGCATTACAGACAAAAGAAAGTTGAATGTGAACATATCTTGAGAGCAGCATTAATAATTGTTGGTTTACCACTCGTTTTAGTTCATCAAAAGTAATATCCCAGGGAAATACACAGTTATGAAACTAGATATTTGGAGGATGATAATCTAACAATTCTTAGAAAATCTGGCAACATTTCAAAATGTAAGAAACAAATAAAGATAATTTTAGAATCAGCATAAGATAATGAATAGTGTGAGAAAGAAATGCTTTGGTGTGTGTCTCCATTTTATTTCTATTTTTGACTCTTAAAGCTATTAAAATGAACTTTCCCCATTGTGGGACAAGTTTTTTTTTCCCATAATGTGAATGGATCTATATAGTTTTTTATTTTATATCTACAATTTTCACTTAAAATTTTTGTTTAATTGTTTTTTACGGTAAATGTTAATTATTCTAATGAATACGCAAATAAAATATAAACATCTAAAGTTTGTATAATGCTGTACATTCATAAATTATTACAATATTCACAGCTATAAGCAACTTGCTTTAAGCGATTGCATTCTTTTGAACTTTTTAAACAATATTTATAGTTGAACAATGTGTTACAAGTAAATTTGACATCTACGCGAAATATAAGCAAAATAAAAATCAAAACTTCTTCACGAGTAAACATTTTATTTGAGCTCTCATTGGTTTAGTCAGTGTAATCACGTGATTGATGCGCGCTCACGCAGAGGGATGCTTCCTCTTTAAGTGCTCCAACATTCACGTTGTGCTCCCTGTGAAAAGCAAGTTCCGCCTCGCATGTATTACACACGACAGCATTTTTGGTTAAGTTTAGTAAAACTTTCCCACACCTTACTCGTTCGGATTCGTTTGATCTCCATCCATCAGTTTTCTTCTACTGCAGTACCATTCGTGAGGGCTGTATCAGACTCTAGCGCTACAACGCCGTAGCGCTCAAATCGCTTCACATGACCCTTACATTAAGTCACATGACATCAAACGACTACTCGACAACACAAATATTTGTCGATGTTTGTCGATAATGTCGACTAATCGTTTCAGCCCTAGTTAGCGTTGAGAGTTGTAAATTATGGTGGAGGTTGAAAAAAAAGAGGGAAAAAAAGTTGAATTTCCCCCAAAACAGAAATGGAAATTCTTGTAGGGGAGGAGGAGAACTAAAAAGCAGTTGCCTCTGAAGTGCTCGACCCAATTCAGCCGATAAATCCAAGAGAACCTCTCTCGGGAATCGATTTATTAACCACATTGTCACGAAATACACATTCTCTCGCTGAAAAACGCTGTGAATCTTTTAAAAACGACAAAACTTATTTTGCTTTTTTTAGGTTTTTGTTCTTAATTTTTTTTTTGTATGCTCAGTTTGAAAACTTGCCATTTAGTCTGTATAAACAAAAAGTAATGCCAACAGTGCCATTCTGTAACTTTTAGGCACAAGGGTCAAGGTAGTTTTTAAACGTTTAGCAATCATAATTATTCTTAACCCTTTGTCAACTTAATTAGTATCATATCCTCTCTCCTAAGTTTTTCATAGCTAACTTTTTAGTCTTGTGTAACAAACTCACAGGCATTGTGGTACCGTATGCATTTTAAATGTAATTTTCAAGAATGGTTTGATATAAGGTGTGATTTCTAGTCATAACGTATGCTAGAAACATCTTTTTAAACAAATATCTCTTTTTAAATTTCCACTAGCCACCACTAATACCTCAAATACCCACAGTAAGTCAAAAAAAGTTTACATACTCACCGTTCATATTCTACGTAAGGATAAGCATTTGGCAAAAACATTGGGCAAAAAAATGAGTACGCACTTTTTTCCGCCCGTTTTGTACGTACGCAATCTTCATAAATGAAACCCCTGAGAATTTTTTTCTGCTTTACAATTTGCTCTAATAAATTAATTGTGGCAATGCATAATATAATTTCTTTCATTACACTACACAATAATTCCACAACAAACACAATTCACTGCAAAAATTGAGAACAAACTAATAAAATGGTATTTTGAGAGACAATAATGGTGTAAAAATCCCAGAAAAGCAAAGACAAGGTCAAAACTATGTGAATTGTATTAAAATGCTACACTGTTCCAAGCACCTGTTGTTCCATTGTGCTTTTTTGTGCCAAAACTTTGAAAACACAAGCCATATCACAGGTCTCGTATTTTCAAGGGTTATCCCTTCTTTACACCACAAGATAGCCTTGATGGCACCAATTTGGCATCTATAAAATGAAACAGAAATTTAATATGATAATCTTTTTAAAGCCTACAAATCATATTTGAAATCAAAATTAAACAAAAGCTGGGTGGCGTCATTCCTGCTTAATTCAAAACAGCCGCAGTGATTGCCACATGGACGGTGCGTGGAGACTTCTAAGGGTTATGGGCACCACACATTCACATAAAAAAAGCAGAATTAAATGGCGCTCTACAGCCGTTTTCAACACTCCCTTTTCGAACCCCAATCAGACATAATTTTCACCAGTTCTGAGGTGTGCAAACATCTGTGACTTTTTGAGCCCTTTTGGGCCGTCTGTAACGCACTGAATGCCGAAATACTCTGAGCAATAACAATAGGGTTCTACGTACTTTCAGTGCTTGAGCTCTGACTACACCTGTGTTCTAGCACGTGACACGTGTAAACTTGGAGCATTAAATCTTTAAAAGATACCAAATGCTGTGTGTACAAATACCCACCATAGTCTGGCACCTGACCCGTCCCTCTTTTCAACAGCAGCCGCACTCGTCTTCCGCCGGCCTTGATCAGCTCGATGGCACGAGCGTGACTCATGTCTCTTGTACTCTCGCCATTAATTTCAATGATCTGATCTCCAACCTGAACACCAAAGAAAAAACAGAAGGAAACGTTAACAGCTCAATTCTACAAGACCTTCAAAGTTATTTGAGCATTCAAAAGATTGGGATGAAGTAAGATTGTATAAGAAATATTAAATCTGCAAGCAGCAATCAAAGGGCTCAAGTTCCTCAGGCGCCATCACCTCCCACTATGACCAATCCTAATTTACGAGATGTATTCAAAAGAGAGCGTAATGTAAACTGGGGCTAGGTAATGAAATAATTAAATCCAGCTTATAAAATCGTTAATACCACCAGGTGGTGCTATGAATGAGAATCAATATTGTTTTCTCACACATTAAAATTGGTGAAAGAAATACCTTATCAATGTTAAATGCTCTATTTCCTGTGGTCACATGGTGGCACTATAACTGATAATGTAGGCTAATCGATATATTCAGGCACATTATTTTAACACATGTGGCAAGTTTCATCTCGATCTGACATTGTGTTGCTAAGATATTAGCAGCTTCCTGCTAAATTGCGAAACATTGAACGAAATTCAGCAGAACCTTTCAACGAAGTCAAAAAAGCTTAACAATTTAACATTGCAGAAGCCTTTAGATGAGACTTCCAGAGTTTGTTGATGATCAAATAAAATCTCTAGTAGGAGTTTGTTAAAATACAGGTATATAATTGTACGTAATTTTAACAACTTCCTGTTTCGACTTTCAATGGCCGTCTTGTACACATAGTTTAACAAAGTCAAAAGAGCTTCAGAATTTAACATCCCATATGCCTTATGTTAACACTGATAGAGATTGGAGATGAATAGTTAAAATAGAGTGTAAAAAATATTTTTTTGTACACAAGGCTTTCAAAAAAATTTGAACTTTTTTTTTTTATGAAAATGTATGAAACATTTTCCTGTTTTGATCACTATAGGTCAACTTTTTATTTTATAGCTTAACAGCTAAGCAATTTAAGCCCAAATCAGAGATCTGTCACTGTAATAAATAAAACCTTGGAAAGCCATGAAGATGATGGAGAGTTTTGTGTGATGCTGGACACCAGAGGGCACCGTCGAGTTATGTTTCAAGCAAGCCACTCTTTAGTTCAAACAGCACTCAAGGTAAAATTCAAAACCTGTTTGACATTTTCTTTTAAAATCATAAATTTTTTCTGTTTGTTGGTTTAGTGGTTAATGGTTAAAGGTTAAAAGTAACTAGCAGGTTCTTTTCACTGCCTTTTCAGTGAAAAAGCCTAAGGCGCACTTTCCCTCCGGATGTGTAACAGGTGGCTGCAAGTTCATCGACTGACCACTTGAATCCAATGTCAGTATTGAGAAGATTCTCTTTTACTTTACTTTATAGTTTAATTTATCAAATTCAAACCACTGCTTCCAATGAAAAATGTGTTATTGTTATTACAAGTGTGAATTTTTTTTTATATATAGCAGGCCAGCCAGATTTGCAGACCAATTCTAAGCTAAATAAAGAGTTTAATGTGAGACTGATGTGTCTGAAGAGGTTTCTGACCCTCATGCGGCCGTTGCGTATGGCAGGTCCGTCCTCGGCCAGTCTCAGCACAAACAGATCCATCTTGTATTCTCGTCCACCACGGATACTGAAGCCAAACCCCTTCACACTCTTTTCCAGCTCTACCGTGAAATAATCATAGTCCTGCGGGCGGAAAGAGACAAAAAAAATTCATGGTTCTGAACCATTTCCTACATGTTCAACAATAAAAGGGTTCATATATCTGGTTTGGCATGTTGTGTTTGAAGAGGAAATGCAGACCAAAATAAAGCTGCAAGCAGTGATCAAAGGGCTCGAGCACCTCAGTCACCATCACCGTCACTGGTGACCAGATGCTGCACTACACACAGCGTCCGATCCTTATTTAGAAGACGTATTCAAGCAAAAAAAAAAAAAAGTCATGACCTCCAGACAGTGCTAATGAGTTTTAAAATAAACGAGTATAAATGTTTTGTGCTATTGTTTTTGTCATATATGACATAATATATATAACAAGACGTACCTCATCAATGTAAAATGTTGTTCCTTCTCTGGCCATCTGGTGTTGCTTTAACCGAGAGTGCATGTTGTAGATGTGTTCAGACTGTTAGCATATTTGGTAAATTTGGAACCAATCAAATATTGTATGCCTGATATTAACTTCCTGTTTGTGGAAATGCCAATTTTCGATGGCCGCTGTGCGTACTATTTAACAAAGTCAGAATTTAATGTTTCACATGTATTAAAATAAGACTTATTAAAAAACTTGGAGGAGAACTTTAAAATCTCTAGGAGGAGTTCGTACGGCATGTGCAAAAGAGCCTTTTTAAAAATAACTGACTTCCTGTTGATTTTGGAAACTTGCTCCAATTGACTTTTGTAGGTCTTGATCTACTACATTAGTGTTCAAATTTTTAAACAAATACTTCAAAGACATTCTAAAACAGCAGTATTAAAGTGCTGAAAATGGGATATTCCTCATTTCCATTAGGTGGCGCTATACCTAGCACAATATATTGTGAAATAGCTGTGTTCAGGCATCGAGTCTTAAAACATATAGCAAGTTTGATGCAGATCGGACACTATATGGTCGAGTAATTACAACTTCCTGCTTTATGTCGAAACATCGAAATTCAACAGGCCTCCAATCATGAACCATTCAACAAATTCAATAAAGCTTCGCAATTTCTCGTAGTAGCAGCCTTTAAATGAGACTTCCAGAGATTGAAGGCGATCACATGATAGCTCTAAGGGGAATTTGTTAAAGTATGAAGAATGGAACTTCACTAAATTTTACGAGAAAATTCTAAATAACTGATTTCCAGGCATTTTGAAAACATGCTCCAATTGATTTTTTTGTAGGTCTTGGTCCCTTTCATAAGTGTCAACACAGTCTAAAATACATGTAAGAAACTTAAGCAAATGAGATATTGAATGTTGTCACGCGGTGGCGCTATAACTAACACTGTATGTTACTTTATAGATTTGTTCAGACATGGACTCTTAACACGAATGGCAAATTTGAACCTAATCGGACAATGCATGGCAACTTCCTATTTATGTCAGAAAGTTTACTTTCGACGGCCACCGAACGAACTTTAACTTCGCAATTTAACAACCCACAACGGAGACAATACACCATTATAATGTAACCAGATCTCGAGGCATGAACTGGGAGAGTAGGTGTTATTAAAATGAGTAAAACATTATTTAATTTAAGGAACAGTTGCTATAATAAACACTGGTACATAAAACAAAAAAAAATGCAAAAGATTGGATTCAACCTGTAGGCTAAAGACTTGCCTCAGAAAATATGATTGAGCTTGATAAGTTTGCTGGATGCAATAACTTTCCATTTGCACGTTTTTTGCGTGTTATTTTCATACCACAATATCTGCAGTTGTTTGATTGTGCTCCAACTGTTAACAATGATCACCAGAGGCCGTAATTAACAATGTTGGGAAGGATCTGAGCAATTGTCTGTGTGGAATCACACACGTCTCTAACATTATTTACACTTTTGCAATGCTTCCTTAATGATGGAATTTTAAATGAGGCTGTTACTATGGTGATAAAAAACGGTGGATTGATATTACAAGTGAACAAACCAAATTGGAAGTTATATGAAATAAATCGACACCAGCCAATCAGAATCCAATATTCAGACAGACCATGCCAATAATGATAATATATCATTAACATATAGTTTTTGTGTTCATTGTTTTGAACTCACTTCCTGAAGTAATCGATTTAAACATGTCATATACTGGACCTGTGGCCTGTAGTCAGCGATGGAGTGCTGTCTGTAGTCAATGAGTGCCGGCGGGTGTCTGTACTCAATGCTGGGGGGCTGCCTGTAGTCAGCCACAGGAGGATGCCTGTAGTCCACCGGGGGCTGTCTGTAGTCTGTGTAGGCAGCTTGGCAGATATCAGGCTTCACATCCTGTCTGGCTTTCACTTCCGATCTGGAGACAGCAAACAGAATATGTGATGCAGGGCTTTGGGAACTTTAAATCCATTTCAAACAATAAAATCAAGATGTTTGGAAAGCTCTGCGTCTATAGCTGTGACCTCTCTACTAATCAAATATCAGGGTGTTTTTGAGCAATAACTCCCCCTTGAGCTTAGAACAGAGGCGTGTTTTATTGAGGAGCTGAATCATTTATGCTGTTAAGTGATGCTACTTGAGCTGCTCTGAGAGAAAGACACCTGGCCTCACAGCTCTACCCCGGGCTGCTCGAGGCAATTTGATTGAGTCCAAATACTACTAGAGATTGGAAGGGCTCTGAGTAACACACAGAGGAAAACAAGTGATAAAATATATTTAGATGAGTCCATCATCTAATGAGATTCCACTGGTAATTAAATAAAGAGCTAATTACATATTAAAAAACAATGTAAACTTCATTTACTTTAATGAGTCCTTAAAAGCAAAGTACATTTGTTAGAATTCGGCACTTGATTGATTGGTAATTAGACACTTCATCACAACAGATTGACAGGATGAATGTTTGAGAGTGTTGGTTGGTTGGATGGGATGGATGGTCAAAATTGTCAAGGTGCTATGGATGGTCAAGATGATGGATGGGATGGGTGGTCAAGACTTAAGGATTGTGGGATGGCTGGTCAAGACTCAAGGATGGTGGGATGGCTGATCAAGACTTAAGGATGGTGGGATGGCTGGTCAAGACTCAAGGATGGTGGGATGGCTGGTCAAGACTCAAGGATGGTGGGATGGCTGATCAAGACTTAAGGATGGTGGGATGGGTGGTCAAGACTCAAGGATGGTGGGATGGCTGGTCAAGACTCAAGGATGGTGGGATGGCTGATCAAGACTTAAGGATGGTGGGATGGGTGGTCAAGACTCAAGGATGGTGGGATGGCTGGTCAAGACTTAAGGATGGTGGGATGGCTGGTCAAGACTCAAGGATGGTGGGATGGGTGGTCAAGACTCAAGGATGGTGGGATGGCTGGTCAAGACTTAAGGATGATTGTCAAGACTGATGAAATGGATGGTCAAGACTGATGAACAGTGAATGGATGTTTAAGAATTATGGATGATGGGATGGATTGTCCACATTAGAAGAAGATGTGATGGATGATCAACATTGATGGATGATGGGATGGATGGTCAATATGGATTGATGATGAAATGTATGGTCATCACTGATGGTCAAGGATGGTCAAGACAGATTGATAATGGCACGAATGGTCAACATTGATAGGTGATGGGATGGATGGTCAAGATTGACAGATGGTTTGATGGATGGTCAAGATTGATGGATTATGGGATGGTGAAGATATATACGTTTTTTGACGGTGGAGATGGTGAAAGGTGCTTTAACGGTTGAACATATTAATGATCTATAACACATGGATGGATAAAATGGAAAGTTGCATGATGGTAAAAATATATGGATGCATGAATGAAAGAATGAACCAGGAAGGGTAGGACAGATGGTTGGCTGGTTGTGGCAGTACCTTGTGTCATGCATGTATAGCTGTGGTGGTGGTACAGGGACAGAGCCAACCATACTGGGCTGGACTGCTGGCATCACGTGATCTACCCCTGCAGCACCTGGAGTGCCAGCTGCGGTGCCTGCAGGAGTGCCGGTCTGCTCCTTCACAGGATCTGAAACAGCATGGCTGGTAACTGGGCTACCATGTGTGTTTCCTTGACTAGGATGAGCTATACTGGGGCTGGACTGAGGATTCTGCTTCTGCACCACCATGGGGCTTTGCTTCTCTGACGCTGGTCCTGAATGAGCTCCATTCACATCTAGGGCACAAAATGATGTAGTTCACAAATAGAAGTGAGACAATGGATGGTCTAAAACAAGACTGTCCACCCACCCTCCTCCGGGATGATGTGCAGGGTGACGGTGAGCCCCGCATCTTTGATCAGCTTGACGATGTCCGCGTGAGGCATGTTGATGATGGACTGACAATTAACCGCCATTATGCGGTCACCAACTTTCAGCTTCCCACAACGGTCAGCCGGACTGCCCTCGATGATGCGGCCAATCTTATGTGGCACAGCTAGAACACATGCCACACAAGCAATTAGCTTCCAGCAGGAGAAGTCTTACACAACCTAGAGGCATATTTGCATTTTTGTTGTTTTCATT
The DNA here is from genome assembly GCA_007224835.1 of Danionella cerebrum. Taxonomy (NCBI): domain Eukaryota; kingdom Metazoa; phylum Chordata; class Actinopteri; order Cypriniformes; family Danionidae; genus Danionella; species Danionella cerebrum. The sequence continues at coordinate 1,095,188 of SRMA01027339.1, forward strand.
TTGTGAAATTAAAATGGTAAGATGTATCATAATACGGCACAATGTGAAGCATGGCACCTTTGGGCAACTAGGAGTCATTTAAATTTTGTACAATGAATATGCACAGTGAGGTCAATATGTACTGGATCACTTGAGTCAAACCATATTGATATTTGGTACAGAAGCCAAACAGAGATCTAACTGTGGTTCTTCAGCAAATGTGCTCACACTGCATGAGGGATCTATGCCCACTCCTCCATACAGATCTTCTCTAGATCTGTCAGGTATCGGGGTTATCGCTGAGCAACACAAAGTTTCAGCTCCCTCCCATTACAGCCACGACCCATATGTAATGCTCTGACTAAGGGAAGGAGGTTTTTGGCAAATTTCTCAGAATACATGACCCGTTTACCCAGTGCAGTCTTCTCCCCTGTGCTGAAGCAGGATGCTCCCACCACAATATGGAGGTATGGTATGGGAAGATACCAATCATTCTTCTTCCTCCAAACATACAAAAAAAGTTCTACTTTGGACTCATCTGAGAACCGGACATTCTTCCATGACTCCTCTGGATTATTCAGATGGTCCCTGGTAAACCATGCAATCTTAGGACCTCTACACAGTGATCAGAATTGAGATTTGTATGGACTTTGGATGGCTTCTCAGCAGGGCACTCTTCATCTGGCTCAAGGAAATATTGATGCAATGGCGCTCCATGCCTGAAGATGGCATTTGCAGTACAACAGATGCACTCCACGTCACAGAGGGAAATAGGAAAGAAGCAGACGACAGAGAAGAAAGAAACACATGAAGAAAAATTATGGATGTCGAGCAGTTTATTCTGTTGGTGGCTGATCACACGAAGCAAATCCTCAAAAGAGAGGGTTTTTCTTTTTCTTTCCTGTCCAAATCGATATGAAAAAAAGGGATATGCGCCACCTAGCGGCTCTTTTACGTCCTACTCATGTCATGAAAAGACCCAGCTTTCATTGGTCTTTCTCCCTGTGAAAATCCAATCTGACATGGCAATCCGAAACTCTTTTTTCATTGGCACCACTCGCTTGGTCAGATGTGTGAGCTCATGTTGGCACCCAAATTGTTGGGTGTTTAGAGGCCTTTACTGTATTACTGATGGCAGCCTTGAAAACGTTGGTTCGCTCTTTGACCAGCTCTTGCCGTGTAGTTCTGGGATAATTCATCCCATGAGGAGAGAGCTTCCATAGGGCCCTAGTCGAAGAAACTTTTGCACCAACGCTCTTCACCAAGCTGCTCAGCAATGGTCTACAATTTTGTCTCTTGTGTCTTTTGACCACACTTTGGTTGTGCCCATTCTGCTACTTAGACTTTTACTGATTATTTAAAAGCAGAATACAGGTTTTCGAGGGTCAGAAATCTGGCAATGAGATATAATCATACAATGGATTCTGTGTTTCAGTTCCCCCAAAAACTTTTCTGATGGATTTCGGTCTGGAGACTGGCTAGGCCACTGTAGAGCCTTGATAGGCTTCTTACGGATCCACTCTTTGGTTTTCCTGACTGTGTACTATAGGTCATTGTCTTGTTGGAAAACCCAGCCACCTACCATCTGGTCACTGGCAAACTTCAGAAAGGCCTGGACATAAGGGTACTTAAGTAGGAGAACCTTCCATGTGATGCATGATTTTTATCCATGACGTCTTGGTGCAACATTAATGGTAGCTTTGAAAACGGGGCTCCCAGCTCTGTTCAAGACATTGACCAGCTCCTCCTGTGTAGTTTTGGCCTGATAAATCTTCTGTGGAGCTCCGGTTCAGTTGTTTTATTTCACCCAGCTGCTTGCCAATCGCTATGCAGGCCTTTCCAGCTTTGTGGAGGTTTACAATTTTGTCTCTTGACTCTTTTGACAGCTGTTTGGTTTCGCCCATGTTGCTACTTTTACTGGTTTTGGGCTGCACAGGTGTCTTTATGACAGTAATGACCTCAAACAGGCACTAGTGCATTAGCATCATGAGAAGAGTGGACTATTTAAAATACAGGTCTTTGAGGGTCAGAAATCTGGCTGATACACAAGTGATAAATACTTATTTGACAGTAATCTGCTAGCAGAATAACAGGATGATCAAACACCTAACTGTAGGCGAGGGTCGTTTTTCAGTAAATGTATTTCAATTTAATGAATCAATTTGATTTGAAAATGAGAACAAACTTTAGCTTTGTGAACGATCTGGACTTCCGTGATAGTAGAACTCACTGATTGTTGTGGTGCTCTCTGGACGGTTGAGTGAGCTGATTATGACGAAGCCGAAGCCTTCGCTCTCCTTGCGGTGAATAATGACATCGGTTGTGGGCGGCAGGTTGACGGGGCACACTGCGTGACCCTGGGAAGAGCTGCTCTGATTGGCTGCAGCACCGTTCTCCTCGCATGGCTGGCCTGCAGGGGAAACCACAAAATCAGTGAGAGGCAGCTCTCTTGTGGGATGAATCATCTTATCTAATAAAGTATTTCTTTATTTGCATTAAATGTCCTTGTTCTTATGGACAAAGGGCTCATAGTAAAGTAATTGTTTCACCAACTGAAGAGAGAGTGATTGTTCTTACTCTGCTGCGTTAGCACCCTCCTCCGAACGGTCAGTGTGACCTGTCCGTTTCTTGCTGCCGCATGCATGAGGTCAATGACGTAGCCATGCGGGCGTCCTCCCACAGGCATCCTGTCCACTGAGACCAGCTCATCTCCTGGACGTAGCCTGCCATCCCGCTCTGCTGGGCTGTTCTCGATGATCGCTCCAATCACAATCTAAGAAAGAAAACAGAATTTGTATTAATCTCAATTGATTATCTATTATGCTCACGCTGAAGTTTTTTGTACACCACTAAAACCTTACAGCAGTGCTCATAAGTTTACACACCCTGGCAAAGTGTCAAACAATTGTGTATTTTTTTTAAATCATAATGACAAAAGGAACTTTCCAAATGACCCTGAGCTTTTAATATTTAGTATTCATCCCTTTAACATCAATGACAATGCAAAATTAGCAAAAAGCTAGGCAGGTAGGTGAGGGAACAGGAAATGGTGTTTCCTCAGCTGCTCGTGGAGCTCTACAGATCTGAGTCTGCCCCATACGAGCCTTGTCACGGGCGTCCGGACTCACAGCCTGCACCGCCTCGTCTCCACCCAGAATCCTGAAGCCAAAGCCACTCTTCTCACGCAGCAGGTGCACCTCCACTTCCTGGAACTCCACCCCTGGGGAGAGACAATCACATCACAGTCCGATGACAAAACAAAAATTGTTGTATAAATAATTTACAAACATTATACGTCATCATTGGTAGACCATATAATGTCAATAGCTGCGCTTCACATCCATCAAGTTTTACATGCATTTTGGAATATTGCATAAACCCTGGATGGAAATGCCAAAATGCCCATAAATTTAGAAAATTACCATTTTTTCCCCACACGTCGGAACTTGTTGCTTTAGCTATATGTGCATTTAACAAAATTTATAACGAATAGCACAAAATACTGAAAACTAATAAAATCTTTGAAAAAATTAGAGTAACAGGATAGTATTCGTTAAATGATGCTTAAAATCTGAAAGTCATGTAGCTGGCATGAACTAGCATTTAACTAACAGATTGCCAGCATGAAAAAGCATCTCAAGAACATGCTGGCTAATAGGAACTAGCATATAGCAAACACGTTGTTAGTATATATTAGCATCTCAAAACCTTGTAGCTAATAGGATCTAGCATGTAACTAACAAGTTGCTAGCATAAATAATTTGCATTTCAATAACATGTAGTTAGCACAAAGTAGCATATAAGAAACAAGTTGCTAGCATATGTTAGCATCCCAATACCATGTAGCTAACATGAACTAGCATGTAACAAGTTTCTAGCATATTTTAGCATTTCAATAACGTAGCTAGAATAAACTCGCATATAGCTAACAAGTTGCTACCATGAACTAGCATGTAACTAACAAGTGGTTAGCATGAAGTAGCATCTCAAAAATATGTAGTTAGCATGAATTAGCATATAACTTGCAAATTGCTACCACAAATTAGCATCTGAAAACATGTAGCTAGTATGGACTAGCAGATAAATAACCCGTTACTAGCATGAATTGAATTAACAAACAAGTTGCTAGCATGAATTGGCATCTCAATAACATGTAGCTAGCATGTATTAGCATCTCATTAACAAATAGCCAGCACGAAGTAGCATTGCTATTACACAATAGCAGCTTACTAGCATGTAGATATAATATAAATGGGCTAAATCTAAACCCATAGGATATTCATACTCTAGGAAACACGGGGAAGGCAACTGCACAGGTCTATGACGTCTAAGCCAATCAGGAGTCAGGACAGGATCATGCAGAAATCCCTCTAGATCTTCTCTAAACCTGAAATCTGAAGAAGAACCCGACAAGTTACGTTCACATGCTGGAGAGCAGAAACTTCTGAGGCAGAAACGGAGGAACAGTGTGGACACCAGTCTAAAGATAGAGCTCAAGTCACGCGGGTTGCATAAATTCTCTTGCGAGCATTTATGAGTGTGAAAGCTGGGAAATGCAAAGGGAGAGCAGACTTGCCTGTGGAGTCAGTCAGTGGCCTGGGATGAACTGGCTCTGTGGGAGAAAGACACTCTCATTATTGCTGTAGTTATACACAAACAAAATAAACACAAATTTCACAAACGATCCTGGTAAACCTTATAAAAGAACAATTTAACACTTTCATTGTTGTCGACCTGTGTGGTAGTTGATTTGGAAAGGCACACACTTGTGTAGTGGATATGGTTGATATCAGGAACATGTCAGAAATCAAACCCAGCATGAAGGCAAAGATAAAGTTTAAAGACCTCTAAGACAGGATTGTCCCAAGCACAAATCTGGGGATAAGCAAATTCAAAATTCAAATTCAAATTAATTTGTCACACACATAATCGTACACAGTATGATATGTAGTGAAATGCTTACACAACTGTTGTTGACCCTTGAAGGAAGCACAAAATAGAATACAATAAAATATAACAAAATAGAATACAATTAAATACGAAATCTGTACATAAGAGTCTGAACATGTATCTGTACATAGAGTCTCAGGTTCACTAAAGGCAAATGGTTTGTAAGACCCACTCATTTGACCTCACTTCCCCTGAAACTATCTATAGTAATCTATATCTAATCTATATATGTGTGTATGTAGAGCAATGAGATGTGCAGTTGAATGGTTCAGAAAGTGATTTGTGCATTGTGCAAGATGTACAAGAGATTAAAATGTTTTAAAAGGTTATAAAGTACAGTAGTGCAAAAAAAATTGAGGGAGTAACATGTGTGAAGTCCAGAGAGACCTATGTGTGCATCTGATTGAGAGACCTTATAGCCTGCGGGAAGAAGCTTCTCCTCAGTCTCTCTGTGTTGGTCTTCAGAGAGCGGAAACGCTTCCCTGACCTCAGCAGAGAGAAAAGTTCATTATTTGGATGACTGAGGTCCTTTACGATCTTCCTGGCCTTAGTCCAGCACCGCTTGTTGTAGATTGAGTTCAGGTCAGGTAAGGAAGCTCAGCTCTGATGGTGCGCTCTGCCGAACGCACTACCCTCTGAAGAGCTCGTCTGTCCTGCATGGTGCTGTTCCCAAACCAGGTCACGATGTTCACCATCAGGATGCTCTCTATGGTGTAGGTGTAGAAGTTTCTGAGCACCCTAGCTGGCAGTCTGAAGTCTCTCAATTGTCTGAGGTGGAAGAGATGCTGTCTGGCCTTTTTCACCACGGTGTTGATGTGACAGTACCATGATAGGTCCTGCGTGATGTGAACACTGAGGTTCTTAAAGCTGTCCATTCTCTCTACTGGGCTGTTGTTAATCACCGGGGTCTGGTAGTTCCTCTCTTGCTTCCAACTAAAGTCCACTATCAGCTCCTTAGTCTTGCTGACGTTAAGGAACCCCAGTTCTCCAGAGTCTTAATCTCCTCCAGATAGGTCGTCTCGTTGTTGTCAGAGATCAGTCCGACCACGACGGTGTCGTCAGCAAACTTAATGATTTTTGTTGAGTCTGTAGTGGCCATGCAGTCGTATGTGTACAAAGAGTACAGCAGGGGACTCAGAACACAACCCTGGGGGGCTCCAGTGCTGAGGGTGAGAGAGGATGAGACATGTCCGCCCATCCTTATCGCCTGTGGTCTCCCTGTTTAAAAGTTAGAGATCCACTGACACAGAGATGGACTAAGTCCGAGGTGTATCAGCTTGGTGGTGAGTGTGGAGGGGATTATAGTGTTAAACGCTGAGCAACAAACAGCATTCTAACATAATTCCCCTTTCTAGAGGTGAGTGAGTGATGTGTGAAGGAGGTGAGAAATAGCATCGTCTGTTGAACGATTTGGGCGGTATGCAAACTGTAAAGGGTCCAGGGTGTCCGGTAATGAGGAGATAATGAAGTCTCTGACCAGGCGTTCAAAGCACTTCATCACAACTGAGGTCAGGGCTAGGGTGGTAGTCGTTGAGGGAAGCAGGATGGGGTTTCTTTGGGACAAGAACATTGATGGACTCCTTGAAGCATGTGGGAATCACCGACTGGATTAAGGAGAGGTTGAAGATGTCCGTGAACACCGGAACTGAAACATTTCTTCTGTTTTGAAGGTCCTCCATCCTTCACAAATGGAAGAAGTTCATAAACACCAGGACTCTTTTTGGAACTGGTTCTAATCATGGGAAAGGGCCTTATCTTAAGATGTGAGCAAGGACCCAATGGCTAAAGTCTAAAGGCTGGAGTGAAGCACCAATTCTGCCCAAGGAGGAGCACAGGTTGGTTGGCCACTGCTTCTACTTTTGCAACTAAAAGTAGACCTTTAAAGTTTCCTTAACACATAATCCAAATCAGACTGTGATCAGACTTGCGCATTTGCACCAGTGCCGCTAAGAAAGTGATTAAGTGGGAGCTGACAGTAGCATGGGAGAAACACATGAATACGGCTAATGAGAAGAACATATCCAAGTGCTTGGACATGGTGGAGGAGTGTGGAGGAAGTGGAGAGCTCATTGCGAGCCAGATGATATGGGCTGTTAGTGGTTTTGCAAAGCTCAAGCCAGATGATCGCTTTGGATAAAGAGACGGATTGTCTCTGCTGGGACGCCATCCAAGATGTGATCAACCCCCGATGAGTCATTTATTCTGAATGGGTAAATTTACCCGATGGGTAAATACTAGAGGACTCCAGGAATATAAGATATGATGCATCCCAATGCTTTGTAGTGATACATCTAGTTTCCCGTCCAAGCTCCAGTGAAGAGAGGAGTGGCTTTAAGAAGAATAGCCACCTCCTGAGTAAAATGGCAGGCACCCGAACATGATTATCAAAGCTGATGGTACAAATATTGAATGAATACCATTCAATACACTGCTCATTACCAAGAGAGGCCATTGTTATGGTGCAGCATGGTGGTGGCAGAGTCATGCTGTGGGGGCTTAGTAGGTTATTACTAGCTCAAAACTTTTTAAGAAACAAGCATATTTAAGCAATACTTTGGAGTGTTTATGATTGCACATCAGAGAATGGGCAATACGGTGGGCAGCATGGTGACACACTGTGGCCTTGCAGTTAGAAGGTTGCCAGTTGGCTCACTGGTTACCTTACTGGGAGAAGTTTGACTGTTCTCACCATGTTTGTGTGGATTTCCTCCAGGCACACCCCCACAATCTCAAAAACATGCGGTTAGTTTAATTAAATAATCTAAATTCCCCTTAGGACTGGCAACCTGTACAGGGTGTACCCCTGTCTCTTACCCAAAGAAACTGCTTAGTCTGCTAGGTACCAGCAGACCCCCGTGACCCCAAAATGGAACAAGCAAGAAAAAGGAATGAAGGAATGAAAGCGCAAAATGATTCGAGAAAGACCCTTAAACAGAATCAAACCCTGTGCAGGTTTCTCTAGCTACGATGCTATTGGTGCAAATATAATATCTAAGCTTTACTTTCAAATCAGGTTTTATAGAGAATTAGTTATTAACTGGATGGGTAAAGTTTGTACACAATAGTTGATAAAAATGCCATTTAGACATGTTTTAAATAATGTTCCCAAAGTGCATAATAAATCAACCCCCATTTGTCTTTGGTTTCCTTAAACTGAGATATGTACATATAAAATTGGTTGCTTTGGTTAACAGCCTGCTTGCTATGGAGGAGTCAGGGACCGTACACTGTCACCATGAGTGATATAAATCAACCCCTTAAATGTCTATGATTTCCAAAATCTGCGCTATGGTTTTGCCAAATTGGTTGCTAGGATAAACAGTCCGGTTGCTATGGAGAAGTCAGTGACAAAATATATGTTGATTTAGTCACTATAAGTTATCGGAATCAACCCCCTCTATCATTTACCAAAGTTAAGATGAATGTGGTTGCTGGGGAAAACAGTTTGGTTGCTAGGGAGCCATCAGTGATGTCATAAAGTTGTTACTAGGATCAACAAACATTTTCCCATTTATTTTCGATGGCGATTGTAAGTCAATGCCAACTATAACTCCCCTAGTGTTTAAATACATTGGACAGTGGTTGGTATGTTCTTGCACAGACTGCTAACCTCCACAAGTGTGGTCTGTTTGAAGTTTCTATGAGGATCTCAGTTACAGTTTCACAAAGTATGACCCCCAGTTATGTCAATGGAAAATTTCCCAGTTTTTCAGCAATTTCCCAGAATTTCATTAGTGGCACCAGTCTGAAAAGATATAGCCACTGGAGCCAGACCGGTTTGGATATCTTGACAAATGTTGGTGGCTTTGGCTCCAATGGGCTAGGAGGAGATGACAGATGCAAAATACGAATAACAAATTCTGGGACTCACGTCTACTTTCATAAATGGCTCGTGACTTCTCATACAGGTCGTAAGGGTCAGGTTTGGGCAGCTGGAAGCCCTCTGAGTCTGGAACTGAGGAGCGATGGAGCACCTGCCCTGGATGAGAAGCTGCATGAGAGAGCAGAGCAGCTGATAAAGTGCTCTGAGGGCTTCCATGAGGGTCCCACTGCAAACAATCACAGAAAAACTCAAACATCAACAGAAATTCATATAGAAATTTCACCATAAAATGTAATGATTAATAATTACTGATATGTAAATCCAAATATAACGTTTGTTTCAAATACATTTATTTACAAAATTATTTATACTTTCTTAGATAAAAAAAACCCAAAACATTTTATTCATGTCCCTCTAACCCATTACCGGCCTAAAAAACTTTCCACAAAATCAGTTTTCAGCAGGTGATTGAATCACTTGGATCTTTAGAAGGAAAGTTCTTTCAATATCTTATTTACATATTTGATGATTTTGTGATGATATCTCGGAGCATCATTTAACAAATACTATCCTGTCACTCAAATTATTTCAAAGATTTTATTAGTGTAGTGTAAAAATGAACACATTTGGTAAATAACTGAATCTGTAGAATTTCCTCGTTCTACAATAATGTGCACCATGTGGCTCTGCTAAAAATTCTTTGCTAAAAACTCAGTTCAGTTACTTCTAAATCTAATAAAACATTTAAATAAGTTACTTAAGGTGGACCAATATCCATTTGGAATATTTAAGTATGTTTGATACTGGAATCTGTTTTGAAATCAACAAAATGATTTTGAAAAGTTATAAGCAAATGACATTTGGTTGAATGGCTCATAGCCACATTTGAATAAAGGACATGTGCCGGTCAGAAAGAAACTGTGGCATGAAGCCATTAGGTGAGCACAGCAGGTACTAATGGACCTATTTCCTCGCTGCTCTTCACTTAACCTGCCAGGTTCATTCCCAGCCCTGTATCCTGTTTCCTGGAGGCCATCCATCCGATACTGGGAAGACAAACATGATGGCCGGCATCAGCTCAAAACTGGGCCGAACCAGTGGAACAGACCTCACATTATGGATGATGCTAATCCTAATCCCACAACTACACAGGGAGATCTGCTCAGTGAACTGAATAGAGCTGGGACCAGAGGAAGCATGGGAGACAGTAATTTCAGTACTTATGTCACACTAAGAAAGAATGGTAAGCTGGCTGATAGACATTCCCTTTAGTCGATTCCGGAGACGTATCCTAGGTTTCTTGCGTAACCACTGTTCCCTGATGGAAGGAAACCGGGATGTATCATCAGGAATCTGACTGATAGGATACGTCTCTGGAATCGACTGAAGGGGACTGTCTAGGTTTCTTGCGTAACCACTGTTCCCTGATGGAAGGAAACCGGGATGTATCGTCAGGAATCTGACTGATAGGATACGTCTCTGGAATCGACTAAAGGGAATGTCTAGGTTTCTTGCGTAACCGCTGTTCCCTGATGGAAGGAAACCGGATGTATCATCAGGAATCTGACTGATAGGATACGTCTCTGGAATCGACTGAAGGGGACTGTCTAGGTTTCTTGCGTAACCCCTGTTCCCTGATGGAAGGAAACTGGGATGTATCGTCAGGAATCTGACTGATAGGATACATCTCTGGAATCGATTAAAAGAGCACAAATGAACAAATGTTTAGAATAACAGTCAGTAGCGTACAAAATGTTTCTAGAAGCAAAGTTCCAGTGAATTCCAGAAAGAGGAGTCACGGTTAGGAAATTTCACCAAGCATCAGAGGCACAATCTTTGTTCAGTGTGATTAACCCATTCTGGGAGAGTCACATCTACACACATATTATAGCGGCAGATATTCTGTCAGTGAAAGCTATTTGTTTGCTAATGCTGCAGTCCAGAGGAATACTGAGATTAAGCGTGCCACCCGTGGCGACTGAATTAATGCACCAGTCACCGAAGACGTTTCCATGTCAGGTTTGATCAGAGATCTCTCCAGTGGCCAGCTCTACACATGCTGAGGCTCACAAATTACGCATGCTGTTACTGTGAGCTGCTCTGGGGTTCTGACTCAGGATCTGCTGTAAAGAGCCAGATGAAAAAAAGTGCACATTCTTAAAAACTATTTCAATTCAATGAAGAATTATCGAGTGTTCCCTGTTTCCAGGATAAACACTGCTTCCATTTAAAGACCATTTTATGTTCTTATTTTATGGTTTATTGTCTCAGATCTGTTGATTGTGCAATCTTTTAAGACTTTTAAATGACCTCCAGACATCAAGGTTATTATAAACTAACGAAAACACACTTTTGCCTTGAGGTAAAAACAAAAAAAAAAAATCAACCAATACTAAACACTCGGAATTGGCTGAACTGGTCCTGGCTAAAGCTTAGCAAGATAACCAAGGCACTTTTCATACAACCCCCCCTTGCTAGGTGATTGTGAAGGTTGGAAATCAATTCAGACTAAAAAAGCTCAAGCTCAGCCAAGAGACTCTTTCGATGCTATATTTGTTGTGCAGTTCACCTCTAAGTGCCAGTCTTGAGTTGACAGAGTGTTCCTTCGACTTAGCAAATTAGAGCGAGCAGGGAACCATTACAAGTCTAAAGTTGCTCTGCATTTTCCCTCAAGGAGCAAGCTGGACCCAGTGCTCGTCAGAAATCGGTTTCAACACCGGACCCAGAAATCGATTTCAGCGAGATTACCCAGGCAGCCTAGATTTCCATGCAGTCTCTTTTCTAGGTGATAGGAGTTTTGAAGGTCTGACATCGGTTGAGACTTTCAGAAGATATATTTGTCATACAGTTGCCCTCTAGGTGCCAGTCTTGAATCAACTAAGTGTCTTTGAGGCTTAGCAAGTTCTTTAAATCTGTAACCTAGCTAATTTTGACATCAGAGCCAGCTCAGTGCACTCGGCTGGTGAAGTTTTATCTGACGAGGCCAAGGAGGCAGCTCTAATGTGAGAGAGACTTGTCCTGATATAGCTTCAGAGAGTTTCTGAGGGCCGTCAACCCAAACATTGAAAATATGCTGTTGTGGGAGGCCTTTTGACGCCACTTTTGTAGCTGCACTGATCCTAATTCAGTGACCGCTTCTCATGCAGGTTTTTAATTTATAGAAATGTATCATTTTTTATTTCTTGGCACTGGCCAAAAACCCTCCACTTTAAGGGACTCTTTGTTAGGGAACATTTGGAAGGTGATGGGAGAGCTATAGGGCATTTAGCTCACAAAAAGTCTTGTTGGGCCAGGGAAGTTGCTTGCATTATGGAAATGATTAATATTAGCTTATAGCAAGACTTGGAGCAGTCTTTGCGCAGTCTGTGCCCTGAATGAAAGGGTGGAGTTGGATAGAGATATATCACTATGGAGGAGAAGTCTGACATTGCCTTGTGACTGAGCCTAAAGAGCCAGGGATGCCGGGGTCAAAGAAAAACTCCTGGAAATCTACGACTTTGCAAAGAGGTAGGCATGAAGGTTTGCTGCTAGGTTAAGCATTGAAGAGAAGATCGGTGGTTGGTTGGGTATATAAAGGGGAGTGGTACCGAGATTAAAGGGTGATGATGTAACAAGCCCTGCTAACCCCTCCCGAAACAGGTTAATAAAACAATACAATTATTTCAGGGTGTACAAAACCAAGAGTTTTTTTAGCAACCTGACTAGACAAGCAATGAACAAAACAAAGCACTTAGAAATGAAATATGTGTAAGTAGTTTACCTGTTTTGTGGGATCCCATGTGTAGAGGCCTAAAAATAAAACATTTACAAAATTAGAGTCATATATGGTACTACATGATATCTGAGACACATGTCGCCTCAAGTAAGGGGTTGAGGGGTTGAGAAGTTGATTGAATTATTCAGTGAGGATAAAAACATCAAAGCTATCCAAACCCTCACCATTTAACTATTAGTAAATCTGAACATGAACGCTAATGTAGGCCGTGAATACGCAACTTTAGGAATATAGTGAATTCTCACTTTCTTGGCCCAAATATTGTAAAATTGATACTTAGAGGTGTGTGTACTATTTAAAATAGAATGTAAGCTTATATAGGTGCCATTGCAAGGAAGGTTACAGTTAAAAAAAAACCTGATAAATCGGGCAATAAATCGATTTTATTGATGAACTTGAATGAAAATCGATTTTATCTTTAACGTTCTACATAAACGCTGCCCCATTTCTGTAGAATGCGTGCTTGCCCTCTGAGTTTCCATAGACCTTAGTACACAGGGGTTTCCACACAAAATCTGAAATCTGGTAAATCTTGAATTTTTAGGCCATTTCGAAAAAGCTGCACTGGTGCCGTGACCCGGATTCCGGCTCTTTGCAATGGACGATTCAATGTGAACATGATACCCCTAGATTTTATGATATTTTGACTAATTTTGTTTGCTTAAACCCTTTCTTGTTAATCATTCTCCTTCCATATTGGCACTGTTGATTGAAATACTGCCTGGCGTAGAAATGGTAGTGTTGTGCCCTGTGTTAGACTTGATCTTACAGAGGACTATGGGTATTTGTAGCATAAGGACGAGGAGGTAGGCATTTTTATGCCTTCTTAAACTGATGGGATTACATCAAACGCTATATGACCAGTACATGACTTGGCAGAAAAGGAATAAATATAAAAGCCTTGGGCAAATATGCACAGTTGTGCCCCTGCATAAGTTTTCTTCCTCCCCAGTGCATCAAAAAAGATGCTATTTGTACAACAAAGACCTGGAATTGTAGTCTGGCTCATATGCAAGGCTTCAAGGATGTTTATGTAAATTTCTCAATGTTTTAATCATTGAACTATAGAGTTTAAGCCGAATGTCAGCATTATAGAGACAATGCAATGCCTCTTGTGTCCTTGGAGTTCCTTTCTGTCATGAAGCTCTCTCAGTTGACGTCTAAATGGTGAGTCAGATGGAATCAGGGTGACTGTCAGGTCCCAGTAATGCGAGACCCAGATGAGAGATAGCCAGGAGAATGTGACAGAGCTGTCAGCACCGCCGAAATGCAGCGACTCGGATGATCTTCCTGACAATCCAGTTAGAAGAGGATGGGTATAACCCAACATCTGACAGTCCAGTCCCACCTGAGCTACAAATAATCCTCCCACAAGAACTGCTGAAAATTTGAGCTCTGACTGCTGTCAGAAAGGAACATTCAAAAAGAATCAGAAATAACAATAAAAGAATCAACTTTAAAAGGCTGTTTTTATATAATGATAATTTTAGGAATCAGGTACAGTTCATAACAGTTCCAGTTCAGGAAACACCCTGGCAAAGTTTGTGATTTCTTGGCCATTCTTCCGAAAATATGAACAATGATAGAAAAACTTTTCCCCACTCGTAATTAGAGGTTGAGTGAAGTCATTTATCGTCAAACAACTGTCTTTACTCTTTATAAATCACCTCAGCTCTTAATATTTTGTATCCCCCCCTTTAACATCAATGACACCCTGAAGTCCCTTGAGGTAGTTGTCGAGGAGCTTTTTATCTTCTCTGTTGGTAAAGGAGACTGAGATCCACTTAAGAACCTTCACTTTGTTTCGTTGGAAACTTATCCTTGTGTTTTGGATCGTTGTCATGTTCAACAATCAGACGTCAATTTTCAACATTTGCGATGCATTTGCCAAATTCTGAGACTTTTCAAGCAGAAAACAAAAGCTAGAAAACAATAATGCTCTGTGCATTTACAATAGGGTTCTATGTATGAGGGTGCTCAAGCCCTACATATAGTTAACATATAACTGTAAATGGGTATTTATTAAACTAAGGTTGAATACTGTAAGAACTAAACTGCCTTAAATCTAGGCTTAATATTGGAACTATATTGTATAATGTAAAATAATTTTTTTAACATTTGGAATAAAAAATTTCTTGTACTAAAACACAAAGATATAATGTAGTATTCTCCTGATTCCGGAGTAAAATTATGCTTGCCTTGACATTTGCTTGCTGCTCATTGTGCTGCCTAAAATAGTCATGTAAATGTATTCGGATTATGATAATATGAACAGGTTGCGTCACCATGAATTAATTACTGTCTCCTAATCAGAACGTTCCCTCAGTGCTACGAGACCTGCTGAGAAGCAACAGCAATAACTCTGATTGGTCAGTGGACTTGGCTCCCCCACCCCTTTATCTCTTAGCATTGTGATTTGCCTCAGCAGTTCAGTGTGGGGGAGGGGCTTCAGAGAGCTGCGGAACAGAGCTAAGAACAGTTTTTGGCAGAATGCCAGTTTTATGCCAAATCTTAGGTTTGCATATAGCGCTCTAAATTTGGAAATTGAAATGCCTTAATTACATTTTTTTTACTAGCTTGCTCCGCAGGGTCAGGGAGTTTTGCTGGTGCAGGTTGGGTAAAACAGACTCAAGTACGTTGGAGAGCAACACTCATATATTCACTCTTAAGCAGAATTTACAGTTTTCGCATAACCTGACGAATACTATATTATAGATCAATAATGGCCATTTTTAATTGATCAATGGACCTTTGACCTTGAGTCGATATAATCTGTGGACCTTTGTGTAAAATGTTTGAAAACCACTGGTCTAAGCCTCCAGACAATCCAGTTCAGTAAGATTTAGTCTGTGACACATAAGTCAATAAACATGTTATTCTGATTTCACATTAGCCAACAAATAATCAACTCTTGGTATTATTCACAAATTTACTGTTTCTTTACATGTAAACATTAGAGGTAAGTTGTTATTTTTTAGGATGAGTCTATACATAAACATGTGAGAAGATTGGTTCAGAAATGCAATAAACGCCAGTTATTGCCAAATCTGAAGTGAATTTTTGTTTATACTTGCCGAGTAATGCAGTCCTGGTCTGTCCTTTTTTTCCAAACTGTGATAAACGTCAGTTGAGTTTTTCATAAAACGCTATAACTCCATTAAATCAAGCACAGTGCAAAGACGTGCAGAGGAGTTGGGAACAGAATCAGACCTTTTGCCAGCTCGATAGTCCAGCAGAGACATCCCAAAGTGACCGGGAGGCGAAAATAGAGACAGCAGGAAGTGGACTCATTTAAGCGGGAAACGGTAAATTCAGCGGTTCGAAGCAGCGAGTCCAATTTTTGCATGTAGGTTCTGGCACTGTTAAACAGATCTATTCTGGAACCAGCAGCTTGATTCACTATCAATGTTCTTTGTTAATGTAATTTTTAGATTCATAGTTTCATTTGAAAAAAAAAAAAAGCGCATTATTTTATCGCATTAAATTTTTTATGTTTGTAAGACATTCATGCTGAGGAAAACACATTTTTTTCTTGAATTCATCAAAATGGGACTATGGTGTTTTGAAAAAAAAACTGTCCTATAGAACCCTTATTTTAAAAGATATAGTTAGCAAAATTAAAAACAAAAGCATCAGACTTTGATGCTGCTGTATACTAATACCAATACTAACTATTGTCATCTGAATGATTTCTTAATTTTGATTTCTGAATGAATTCTTAAATTTGTTCGGTTTCCTGTTTAGTGTTTTCTCAATAGTAGGGGTGCAACGACACACTCATCTCACAATGAATCAAACGAACAAATGGAATTTAAAAAGTTTTAAGACTACAAAGTTAAGAAGATTAGGTTCTAGTTTGATTTGTATGAGAGCGATTGATACCATCCATCAAGGATCATTGTCTCCTTGTAAATATTACATAAATATTACATAAAACAGGGTGGTAAAGAAGTTTCAGAAGTGACTAGAAACACTAATACTCTTCAGCTCCCAGTAGCTCCATGATACGTATTGTGACAATTTTATGTGGTGACATATTGTGCCACAGTATATTGTTACACCCCTCAATAGCAGTAAGAAACACAGTGACACACTGACAACTCTGGGGAACAAACCTCAGAGTATCGTCTTTCAAAATACACCATGCATATACTCCAATTTACTGCAATAAACTTGGATTAAGTCTTTTACACATTTTACGCAAGGTTTGTAGGAATGCTAAGCGGTTAAAAAGGTTTCTTATTGTTATTTCCTATAAGAAAACTCAACAGGAAACACAGGGGTGGGTGAGAGAATGCTTGTGTCAAAAAAAAAAACTATTGGATTCCTCACGTTTTCTTTTAATTACCTCATTAGCTTTCATTTGAAGAATGTCCTAATTAAAAAAAAAGCCTGATAAAATATTATCTTCTGCAAGGACATTTTAATGTATGTAAGCACTTTGATAAGTGGACTCGAGGAATTAGCAGATTAGCTTGGCTCCGGTCTCAATATGCTAATAACTGTCACCAGTGCTTGCCAAGAGATGATACAGTGAACAATCTTGAGAAAGCTTTGCTAAAACTGCCCCAAAATAGCACATTGGCCTCCGTTATACTGAAAGAAACCCATTAGAAGCTGATGGATTGAGACACTTGTGTTCATTTCAGAGGTGGCTGAGAACAACTAGAACACTTTAACTGGAGCATGTTGGTTCCAAATCTTTTTTGCCTTCAAACCTACAAAGGCTTCATGTACATTTATGATGACCAGGGCTTATCAACCTCTACCTAGCAACAATTATGTGTACCCTAGCGACCGTTTGGAAAGAAAAACATGCTCTCATCTGGTGGGGGTAGATAAAATGAAGACAGCACTAGCCGTTTCTGTGAATAGCTAACACTTATTAGCCTGTTAGCGAAGACAGGAATTTGTAAGATGAAGCGTGCAGATGTACTCACCTGCGGACGATCCTCTCTGAATGAGCAGAGAGGCCTCGGTTCCTACAGGACAGTCCTTCAGCAGCTGCACCACCTGTGTGTGGTTCAGGCCCTGCAGACACTTCTGGTTGATCTCCATGATAAGGTCTCCTTCACACAGGCCTGGACAGCCCTTTGGCTCCAGAACCTGCACATGAACATAAGCAAGCATTTGTCAGTATATTAAAACATAATCTCTTGCTAAAGTTGTTATCGGATACAAGGGATAACATATCGGACACATCGCTTGTAGGCGAAATCAACTAAAAGCACCAAAAGGTGTTAACTCCTGTTAAAAGAGTTTTAAACTTTGATATAAAGGTGGCGCTGTCAGCATTAGGTCTCGATCACTCACACCAAGTTTGGTGCCAATAAGCTAAGCGGTTGCCAAGATACAGCCTAAGTTTGGCATGATTCCATTGAATTTGTCATTGCATTAAAGAAAACTTCTCATCAACACAAAACCAGAACATTTTGTCAGCAAAGTCTAAGGATGTCCTGTTTCAAATTTTGAGAAAAAGCGCACCCACCGTCTGGGAGGATTCTTCACCTAATCCAAAATGCCAGGCAGAACGTGAACTATGGTAAATTTGGTATCTATGCTCTCTGGTTGATCCAGGGATTGCCAAGATTTGTTAAGCCCCTTTAGGGAATAGTGTGAAAAATCCCTGCCATCTTTTGCAATTTTAAGTAAATGCATTCCCGGAATACAGTGATTTTGGCATGAACCAACAAGGCAGAAATCGTTAAATTATACATTGTTCAACAACAAATCTTATGAGAGTTTCATGATTTTGAGGACAAACACTTGGGAGATAAAGGCCTAAAATCTCTTGATGTAAAACTCTCTTGAGTACATTTTGTCATTTTAGAATGTCAAGTTCAAATTCTGTAGTTATTTTAGTCAAAAGTAATATATTATAAATTTGAGACAACAATCTTGTAACGTGGGTGAATACGTTTAAATAACAGTAACACGTAATCTGTAGTGGAAGAAGTTGGAAGTAACTTGCACAACACAGGCAAAACATAACATGTCAGACACATCGATTTTAGGCGAAAAAAAAACAAAAAACTACCAAAAGTCAAAAGGTTTAACCCTCATCAAAAGAGTTTCAAACTTTGATCTTAATGTGGGGCCGTCACAAGCCTTTTAACCTCTTAAGCCCTGAGGCCTATTTTCCGAAAATCCTATACTTTTACTTTTTAAGGCATTTCTCAGCTTTTACAAGGTCTAAACTGCAAATCCTGGTATCAAAATGAAGATAGGTTCTTGGGGAGTGGTGTGGATGAGTTAATTTGACAGTCAAGAACACTGGGTAAGAGTAATTGATGTTGGAATGGCCAAAAAATGAACTCCGCCTAAAAAAAAAACACATGTTTCCTCCAATATCTCCTTATTTTACTTATAACGAAGCAAATAAACACAATCAATTGTAACAACTACATGTCAAGGACATCTGTAGCAAGTTTGGTGTTCATACTACAAGAAACTAATATTCTGTAAAGGTTTTGATTGAACAAAGTTCAGGCGTAATCCATGTTGGCACAGTTTGGCACAATTTGGCACAATAATTGAAATATGGAAAAAATCTTGTCCAAAGCTTCAGCTACGTTCATAGTCTTGTTTTCTTGCTTATGGGACATGATTTCAGCAAAAAAAACTCCTAAAGAAACACTGTAAAAGGGGGGTAGAAGCTCATTTACGCCATCTTGCTGCGCTTTTGGGAACATTTCATTCACAAACGCTTTCGACGTCGAGCTTCCGCGTGTCCCTACCCCCCGACCATCTGTCCAATCCGGGAGCTCTATACATCGCTGGAAAGCTCTGATTCTGAGGAAACCAATCAGCTCAACCATTTTGAGACTGACTGGATCGCCGACGAATCACACGACGCGCAGCGTGGAGAGACGTGCTCTTACGCACGGGGAGTCATTCCATATTTGGTGACGTAAGAGGAGCACTGGAGCAACAGAAAAAACACAAAATGGACTTTTCGCGAAGCTATCGACCGGACATAACAACAAACGGACTTTTATCGCTATGGAAATAACTTTTTGTTGAAAAAACGGCAAAGGTAAGACAAGATTTACATGCTTGCTTGGTTTTCGCTGGCGTTTTTTCGTGGAACTTTCGCTCCCTGCTCTGAAATACTTCATGCAATGTAAATGAGTTACACATCACTGAATTCTGCTGGTTGTTAGCTTTCATTTAATGTCATGGTTTGGGTGTTTCCGTTTATATTGTGGATACATATCGCACATAAACAAAAACGTGGTCATGAATTATACTCCGGACATGTTGTTGTTTATTTGCATGGCGTTCGAGCTGTGGTTCACGAATATGAAATTGAATTAGATACGTTTTTAGAGGAGTTTCCGCTGAACACAACAGTATTTAATATGTGTGGGTTATTCTCAGGGTTAGTGAGCTATGAGTGAAAATGTAACGCACAAGGGGGCAAGTCCCCGGTACCGGGGACTCTCGGGCTTAAGAGGTTAAAGGGGTCAGCATTAGGTCCTGATGCCTCGCACCAAGTTTGGGGCAAAAAAGTTGAACGGTTGCCAAGATACAGCCTCAGATGTGTTCAACTTGGCACGATGCCACTGAAAAAAATCATTGCATTAAAAACAAAACTCGTAAGTTTCGATACGAATTCAGAATATTTTGTCAACAAGGTCTATTTTAGACAATTTTAGCATTTTAGACAAAAAATAGCATTTTTCTAAATTTCATCACACTGGTTGACCAGAAGCTGTCACTGCCAAAAATATTGCAATTTTTAAGCAAATGCATTTTTGCCATGAACCAAAATGGCAGAAATTGTTAAACTACACATTGTTCAACTACGAATTTGATGAGAGTTTCTTGATTTTTAGGACAAACACCTGGGAGATAAAGACCCAAAATGTATTTTTTTTTTATCACATCTCTGACCACTAGAGAGCGCCAGCCTCCGATCGTTCAACTTTGGTGTCAATATTCTAAAGAGTTGCAGAGTTGAAGCCTAATGAACATTTCATTGAGCATACTGTTCGCCAACCTATCAAAAATGGCTAAACATATCAATGTTAATTTTGGATAAATCACAAGATGATCTAGCCCAAATTAGTTGAAAATCAGATGCAATATCTTAATATAAAAGAGCGCACCTGTTTGACTCTCTGCCCCGTAGGACTGTCTGCTATCGTGAAGCCGAAACCCTCTGTGCCTTTGGTTATCGTGAGACTCAGAAGCTCAGGGGCCACTGGTGCCCCGGCAGTTGCTCCTGACGATGATGCCATGGAGATGCTGTCATCAGGTGGTGGTCCTGGTGTGTTCAGGGAAGGAGGTTGCGAACCGTCCAGGTGGGTATCTCCAGGATGAGGATGCAGGTTAAGCCCCTCACCGTGCTCAGGTACTAAGCGGCCGGTCAAAGACATGTACTCCATGTAATTTTCATAGTTGTTCCTTCCATTGAGCAGCAAAGGGTGATCAACCAGGCCCAGAGGAGGCATGGAGGAGCTTCCGGAACGATCCTCTGGGTCATAAGGGAGAGGGTAACCTCGACAAAGAACCAACGTGACGCTCTGACCAATGGGCACGGATTGGAAGAGCTTCACCACATCAGCATGGGTGGTGCCCAGAACGCATATGTCATTGATGTAGACGATGACATCACCTGATGAGGAAACAAGAGATGTTAAACTCATGTGGATGTCATATCTCAAAGTGAAGTTGCTTCTGGAGAAAAGGATCGCGCCATATTTAATAAAGGTCAAGGTCATAAGCTGAAGGAGAAGCGCACAGGAAAACTTCACCTCCTCGAAGTGACTGAAGCGTCCTTTAGGAGATAGAGTCAGGTACTTTTATTGATTATGGCGTGACAAGAATTTAACTAATCACAAGATGTGGAGCTTTGAACGTAATCCAGACTCTGAGGTTGTAGGAGAAAGATGTTCCAAATTTTAAGTAGTCATATTAGCGTAATTAGCATAATATTACAAACAGAAGAATAGGGCTACAACTTATTGTTATTTAAGTTGTCGAATAGTTGGGCGATTGTTTTAAAAATCATTCAGCTATTATCTTATGAAGACACTTATGCAAAAAAAATTAATGTGAAAGATTTTTACAACAGTTTAATTTAGTGGCTGTTAACAGTCACGATCAACAAGAATTTGCATCAACAGTGCATTTTTGAGTTTTTGAAAAATTTCAAAGTATTTTCTTAAAATATGTGTAAACATATGATTTCCCACCAAAAATCATTCCATTTGATTAAAAAGAGAAAAAAATGTGGCCAAATTTACTCAAAATCACCCTGAAGGGTCTGAAAATGTCCCCAACAAGACCCAAGGGTTAAAAATGGAAAACGCACACAATGAATAAAGTGCACCGTCTTCTGATAAACCTGAGTATCTTTCACGTTAAATCCCTCAAAAGAAACTGGAAGCCAGCGTTACAAAACCGCAACGGCAATCAATAGAATAAAGAAGAATTCCAGTCCTCCATCAAAAGCACATAAACACACTCGAACGCACTGTTCTGCACCTCCAGCTGTTTGAGACATCTAGCAGCAACACAATGTCTACGAGGCTCCTGGAAGGGGAGTCATCTTCAAAGCTCACTTGAGTGATTTGATCAAGTAGCTGAACGCGCCATCCAGACACGTAGACAAGCAAGAACACTGTTTCTATACTCGGTAAAAGGTTCCTCTAGAGGGGGAAATAGAAGTTCTGAAAAGGAGTAAATTAGCCTAAGGCGAGCGTCATGTGATGATTCCCTCAAACACTGTGGCCCCACGCTAACTCTGTGCAAGCTATTAGATATTGTTGTCAAGCATTGGCTGGAGAGAAAATGATGCTTCTGGCCAATGCCCCGAGCGTTTCCTCTTGAGGTTTTCTGAGGTCACTGCTGTGTGAAGCTTTTATAGCATTCACAAACAAAGAATATATGGCTCCTTTAGCAACCGTGGCTGTGGTTATGTGGCAAAGATGTATTAATCGTATTATTGTACAAACTCTAAGAAGGCATCTCAGAAAGCCACTTTAGCAAGTTTTGCACACAATGTATTATAGATGGATAAGCAAAGGTTGCAAAAATACTTTGAAAGTGAACTGGCAAAGTTGTTATATGTGCAGTAGTGTTCAAAAGAAGTTAGAGACTTCAATACACTCTATACAGTGTTAATGTTGTAAATTCTAGCCGCAAATGTCTGGTATTTGGTGCAATATATACGTTGGTGTATTAAATGCCCATTCCAGCAGTGATCACTTCATTGTTCTTCTAACAGAACAATGTGTTTCTCATTGTGGCAGAAGCTAATTAGAAAACCCTTTTGCATCATGTTAGCACCGCTGAAAAGAGTTTAGCTGCTTAGAGAAGCAATAAAACTGACCTTCCCTTGAGCAGGTTGTGTATCTGGAGCATCACATTTGTGGGGTCGATAAAACACTCAAAATGGGCATTAAAAGAGAAATGTCATGTGAAACACGACAGTCTATTCTAGTTTTTAGAAATGAATGCTATTCCATTTGAGAAATTGCGAAGAAACGGTGTGTACTACTCCCTTCATAGAACAGCACAAACAGAATCTAAACAGTGTAGAACGAGAATTGGGAGCCCCCTCTGCACAACTGAGCAAGAAGAGAAGTACATTAGAGTCTCTAGCCTGAGAAATAGACGCCTCAGAGCTCCTCAACTTGCAGCTTCATTAAATAGAACCAGCATAAACACATCTAACTTGAAGAGCCGACTCCGGGATGTTGCCCTTCAGGTGGCAAAAAAGGCACAACTGAGACCGGCTAATAAAAGAAAATGATTAATACGGGCAAAAGAACACAGACATTGGATGGAGAAAGATTGGAAAGAAGTGGATGGACGAATCAAAGTTTGAGGTGTTTGCATCACTCAGAAAAACATTTGCATCACTCAGAAAAACCACTGAAAAGATAATGAAATGCTGCCTGTCACCATCTGTTAAGCACAGTGGGGGTTATGTGATGCTCTGGGGCTGCTTTAGTGCTGGTGAGATGAGAGATTTGTTCAGGGTAAGAGGGATTTTGAATAAGCAAGGCTATCCCTCCATTTCATTTCATCCTAAAGCAGGACAATGACCCAAAGCACACCTCCACATTGTGCCAGAACTGTTTAGAGAAGTAGCAGCAGCTGCTCTTCTTTCTGTAATGGAGTCAATGTGGGAGCAGTGTTTAACTAAATTTCTCCAGATTACCTTCAAAAATGAACAGCTAGAAGCCAAAGGAGGATTCTCTAACAAAAGTAGTTTGAAGGAAAAAAAATGTATATTTCGGATAAAAATTATTTTTAACCTCATCAATGTCTCGACTACATTTTCTGTTCATTTTACAACTTGTGTGTGAGTTTTTTTTTGGAAAACACTAAATTGTCTGAGTGACCCCAAACTGTTAAACGGTAGTGTACACTGCACATTCGTGCCAAATTTCGTTCGTCAACAACAGTTGCTACACTAACTGTTTCAGAGGTTCTGACATAGAATTTCTGTGACTTTTCGAACCCTTTAGACTCTCAAAAAACCTTCTGAGTCCTAAAAATAAAACACAGCACAGCAAAACAGAGATTTTTTTTAATCGATGTGTGTACACAACTCTCCTAAAAAAAAAAAAAAAAAAAAAAATCAACATTTTATAGGCATTTTTTTTAATCCCCACAAATCTTAAATGCCCTAAAGGACCAGATGCTCTCAAGGTGACTCTGCCTGCAATTCTCGGTGAATACTGCTGAAAACAATCAACCCATCACTAGTGCTCATACTCTTCTGTGGTTAAGTCCGGCATTGTTCCCAGGGCGAGTGGCACAGTCTATCAAATCTGTTAAATGACGGTGCTGTGTGAGGACGAAGAGAACTTGTCGTCAATAACGACGCACAACAGAACCACGGATGTTATTTATAGGGGAATTACGAGGCTTGTCACCAGTGGGCGAGATTAGCAATAGCTCAGGATCATATAAAGGGATTCATTTAAAATGAATCATTTGACCAGAGCTATTTAGATGTTTCAGTAAACAGGTATTTCATGTATAACTGACAATTTATTACGTTCACATTACTAGTTTGATAGTTCACAGTGTCAAGTCTCTGCACGAAATGGTGGGGATGAAGTGACCCAGCTATTGCTTAATTTCAAATATATAATTTCCAATATTTCAAATATAACATGTAGATATCAAAAAGGTTGTTAGTTCTGACATTTCTGGATTTAACTGAAGATTACAACAGTTGCGACTCATAAATTGTAAGGTAATTCAAATTAAAATGTGAGAAAATGCGCAAACGTCTTTCAGTTTCATTTTACAGACCCCAAATCAGTGCCATCTACTGGTGAGAAGGAAGGGATTACCCTTGGAAGCACAAAGCCTGTGAAATGGCTTGTGTTTTTCAAAGTTCTGGCACAAAAGAGCACAAATGGCACAAAATTTTTGCTATTTAGAGGTGTGGACTTGAGTCACTAATTTGGTGACTCGACCAACAAGAAGACTTGGCACAAGACATGCGACTCGACTCGGACTTGAACACCTCAGAAAGACTAATAATTAATTCTGATTCACATTTCGCTTCTTTTCTTATGAAATCTCTGTGTTTAGCCATTTCATTAAAAGGTTATCATACGTTTACATAAGATTCATGCTGTTGGCAGACGAAGTACAGAAAAGCTGTTTTTCTGGGGGGAGGGGTGGGGGGTTACTTGGACTTGCCCTGCATTGACTTGGGACTTGTAAAGTAGTGACCTGGTCCCACCTCTGGTTTTCACATTCTCGTTGCTTTTTTGCTCACATTTGTATCTTGTTTTTGATAAAAACATTCTGAATTTTTCAAGCAGAAACTTTTTGAAAAAATGTAGTTCTCGAATTTGTTTTTTTTTTTACAATTTCAGGATTGTTATGTAATTATTGTGTAATGTGATTAATTTATTTTTTTAGATGCTGGGGTTGTACTAAAAGAAATTTTATCCAGCATTGCCACAAAAACTCTAATTAACATTTGTTTGTTTGAAATCAGGGGTCATTTCATGGCTAGAGAAATATATTTTTACTGTCTAGTTCAGCCTGTTATAACCGGTTTCTCATATTAATTCTAGACATTAAGTTTAGGATCAAATTTGGCATTTCAAAAAGTCCCTGAAGTTGTGAGATTTTAGGAATTGGCCTCTAAGGGTTTCATATATAGGGCACTCTACAAGAAGATGTTTGACGGTGATCCGGCACTTTCACTCCGGAGCTGCACTCAGTGGAGTTTCTCCATTGAGAAGGAAAGTGTCGGTTAAGCAGTAAAAAGAAACGCTCAAAAAGGCCCCTGTAAGGGTTGTAAGGGTTCATGCTATAATGTAGTTCATAAGGATTTCAGAGCTGCTGACTAGCTGCACAGCACAATCACCAAATTTTGTAATCGTCCAGAACCCAAATGACACCTAGTGGTGAAAAAGTTAAACACTTCGATTAAAAAAGGGTTTCCTGACCTGTGTTCATCTTGGAATCCTGGGATGCTGGTCCATCCGGAATGACGCTTTTGACCTGCAGGAACTCGTCCGGCTCATCCCCGCCGATGATGGTGAAGCCAAACCCCATGTTGCTCTTTTGTAGCACCGTGGTGAGGAACGTCCCTTTGAGCTGCGTGGCGTCCCTTGTGAACAGAGGCTTTTCTGTGAACCCAAGGGAACAGCAGTGACACACTGCTATCTCCTGAGTGGTCTAACAAGAGGATGGCACGCAGTACCTCTGTATATCGTAGGCAACGGCAGCGCAGATAGACCTTGACTTTGCATTTGCTGCTGTTGTTGGATCCTTCGTTTGGCCTCTAAGACGGGATTCTCAAACTGTGTTCTTCTGTTGATGTGGCTGCAAGCAGAAGGGGCGGATATTAATCTCAGCAGATGCACAGATATTTGAATGGTCCTTGAACGAAATGAGCATCACTCACTCAACATAGTAGCTGCCATAGATTGGGTCGTCGATTTTCTCCCAGCCGTACGGGAGTTCTGTCGAAAATAAAGAGGGTTCAGAAATTTTTGCATTCATCTATTTACCAGATGGCGACTGGTTAACCGAAGCCGACAACTCATGCTCTCCTTGAATCAAAGCCGTGACCTCTGGTGTAGCAACCGTACACTACAGGAATGCACAGGAACCCTATGGAATCAAAATTGTGCCCATACTAAATTAAATTAACATCTTTAAACAAACTCACTTTTTTCCAAGTTTACAATGAAAAAATTCATGTTCCTTTATTTGAAACAAATCTCTACTGAAGGTGGGCTTAATATTGGTTCAATCTTATTGACTAGTGAGGCAGAAGCCGTTCATTTTGTATGTGTTCATCTTAGATAAAAACCAAAAAAAAAAACACTTTTTTTTGCAAAAAATCTGATTTATTACAATTAATCGCAATTAAAAGACTGTTTTTTGATATCTAAATGTAAAAAGTAAATTAATGCAAACTCAAGACAAAGAAACAATTTAAATTCAGAACCAATAAACTGTTGTTTAATTTCTGACACAGATTTTTTCATGTAAACAACATATCTGCAATAAACCATCAATATCCTTAAATTAACCGTCAGCTTGAAAGACATATTTATTATAGTTTATTGATCACAAAAGCAAATAAGAATGACACAAAAGGAAACATCTCGTAGGGAAAACCTGAATAACTAAAGACTTCACCAAAGGAGGAGGAATAAACTAAATGAACGAATGACCAGGTGAATGTTCACAAAGACTTGAGTTGAAGGGAAACAAAATGAGCTAATCATGTGATGGATCTCCAATCACATGACCAAGGAGGAAGTAAATACGCGTAGATGAAACATGTAAAAGGCATACAATAAAGGCATTAATATAACCGACTGATACAAAAAGTCCTTTCATGGTCTTATCCATACTTCTTTGCCCGTTGAACATCTTTTATTGACAGCACTAGTTCATATAAATGGTTTCTTTAATTACTGCCTTATATGCTTTACAACATTTTGTTTTGACATATTTCAAAATTTTATTTAGAGCTAGGATACAGTTTTTGAGCTGATAAGATAAAACCCCTCAAAATAAAGAGTCAATGCTCATACTTTTCCACATTTGTTGGCAACGTAATGGCATTTATAAAGGGATTATTAAAAAGCGTTAGGATTCACGGTAATGTTAATGTTGGCAAGCTAATGTTTTAATGACAGTGCATTCAAACAAAAAGTTGCTTTTTGAAAAACATCTATTTTCGAATGCCAAACTAAAGATATTCTAAATCGTGCAAAAGTTCTTAAATTCTTCATTGAAATTAACACAGTGGGCAATTTACTGTGCCTTGCCCAGGATTCCTGCTTTCTACCCGAGCTGTACCCTTGGACCTGCCTGTGTTATGTGTAAATTAAAATAAAATAAACTGGTGTAAATTGACTTCTGATTGTGATTTGAAAAGTGGATGTGGCAAATCAGCTCTATAGTGCCACCTAACGCGTTTTAGCTTATGCTGCACTCTCAGTTTGTTATACGCAAAAGACATTTGGCATCGTGTTTCCAAAATTGACAGGAAGTCTGTTTTTTGCAAAAACCTTCACAAACGGCCACTTTTGAATAGGTCATACTTTAACGCACGTCTCATTGAGATTTCGTCTCCATATAAAGTCTCCATCACTTCGGAGGACGTTGTATTAACTTATCCACTGATCACTCCCAAAGTTACCAACTATATTTAACAAATCTGTCGTACTCCTTTGATTATACCGGTACTCCTATTGATTAGTACCGGTACCTCAACATTTGTAGAATATTGGCCAAAACCATCCTTGAATATAATTATTTAGACTCTTTAGCTACGCCTGGGGATCATGACGGTTTGAGATGTGGTTTTCATTCATTTATTTGCCCGTATCATTTAGTAAAGGCAACAATTCTTGCATCTCAAACAAAGCAACATGTCTTCAAAATACTGATCGGTCGTAGCACGCAGCACAACTAACTGGACACCGAGAGGTGATGGCGCCAGAAGTGTTTAAGCTCTTGATTGCAGTTTGCAGCTTCAATTTTCTTTTTTTTGTATATTCCCCTCAAAACAATTCCACAGAACCCCTCAGATGTTCTTTTGCCTCAAAAACAAATGCACAAAATCTCTCATCAGAACTTTCTCTTTCACTGTTCCAGGCTGGTGGAACTCTCTTCCATCCCAATCCAAAAAGCAGTCTCTTCTGATTTTTCAAAACTAATTAAGCTCTTATTTTCCAAGAGCACTTATATAAATATTTTTTTTTTTAAAAATCTAAAACCCTTAATAAACTCCAAACGAGCCGGAACCTCTTCGGCGAGCACTTTTTATGATTAACCGACCTTGTTACAAAGGTTTTTTTGGCCAGACTGTGTCTGCTAAAGGAGTAAATGTAAACAAGTGAAGTAATAACATATTCCAATTTGTAAAGAATTACAACATTAAGATGCAAAATAAGCAATTTGAAGAGAACCACTGAGCAGCTTGTGAGCACATTTCTCATGGTTTTCATTAAGTGAAGCGCAGTCCAGTAAATCAATATCCCCCGAGGTGCCTGCAGCGGATGATAATACAAGCAGCAAACCAGTCTAGACATCTTTTAAAATGCAGATTCCATTAACACACCAGAATCTGATTCAATATCCCAAAGAACAGAGCCAGCCGTTCCCGCTGACAGTCCGTGTGTGAGACAAAGCTTAATTAGGACAGACAGCGGTAAGTGAGGGTAGGCCTGGCAGCCTCAAGGTTAGTGCCAACATGCTTTCATGCATTCAATTCAACTGAGACACAAAACAAAGTCAAAGGCAAGGCGCGTTTGTTTATACAGCACATTTTATACAATATTTTATACACATCTGTGACTGAAAAGTGTTTTACAGAAGAATGACTGAAAGCAAAAGATACACGGAAATAGAATGAAATGCTCAAAGTTCAGACCTTGGTAACAAAACACGTCGATCCTGAAACGATTATGCTAATAAAGGAGTACTTTTATAGGTCCAACAATTGACTCAAACGTCAAGATGAGCGATCAACTTAAAAATGTTTTTAATGAATTTGGAATTTAAACAATAACTAGCTGCATTTCCATAACAATTCCAATAAAAATGCTGGATGGAAACGACAAGATGAGCACAACTGAGAAGGATAAGCTTTTTATTCAATTATGAAAAAATGCGCATAAACTTAAATAAAATGCATTTACCAAATAAATCCAAATACAATGCGTTTTTTCTGTCAGAATTGGGGCATGATGGAGCAGCAGTAATGGATGAACCATGGAACGATTTTATCAAACATCTGAAATTTATTTTGGTCCTTCACAATTTCCTAAAGTCTATCATCAAAGTGGTTCGGGATCATCTCCTGCCAGAATTGTCTCGACCGGCTGCATTCCCTAAGTTTTTATATATGAAAAAAGGTTTTCTCTTAACACAGCAACTTCCATTTTTTTATATTTGCTGTCAGTAAAGTGACAGGATGTGACGATTTTGTTCAATCTGGTTTGTTGGATGGAAATGATGCTTTATTCGCAAATATTTTATGCAATATTACAGTTTTGCGCATTTATTTATTTGCTTCTTTGGATGGAAACATGGCTATTGTTTCATCATCCATAACATCAACATTCAAATATGTCTATTTTTATTTCAATGAAAATAGCTTTAAACTAATCATAAATCACTCTATATAGTGTTAATGGGGTAAATTCTAGCCGCATATGTCTGGTGTTTGGTGCAATATCTACGTCGGTGTATTAAATGCCCATTCCAGCAGTGATCACTTCATTGTTCTTCTAACGGAACAATGTGTTTCTCATTGTGGCAGAAGCTTATTGATGATTAGAAAACGCTTGTGCATCATGTTAGCACCGCTGAAAAGAGTTTAGCTCCTTAGATAAGCAATAAAACTGACCTTCCCTTGAGCAGGTTGTGTATCTGGAGCATCACATTTCTGGGGTCGATAAAACGCTCAAAATGGGCAGAAAAAGAGAAATTTCATGTTTAACTCGACAGTCTATTTTTTTTTTCTTAGAAATGAAGACTATTCCATGTGAGAAATTACAATGAAACTGAAGATTTCCTTCAATGGTGTGTACTACTCCCTTCAGAGAACAGCATAAACAGAATCTAACCCGAGAAGAAAGAGACGTGGGAGCCCCCTCTGCACAACTGAGCAAGAAGAGAAGTATATTAGAGTCTCTAGCCTGAGAAATAGACGCCTCAGAGCTCCTCAACTTGCAGCTTCAATAAATAGAACCAGCAAAACACCAGCATCAACATCTACAGTGAAGAGGTGACTCCGGGACGCTGGCCTCCAGGTGGCAAAGAAAAAGCTATATCTGAGATGAAAGAAAAAGATGCCCGAGAAATTTTTTGGACATATTTGCCGATTAGTATCAAATTCAAATGTCACACACTTGGAGAAAGGTTTGCCACGCTATTGTGCAAGTACAAAAACAAGGAACAAGGAAAGGTTAAATTACATCCCACATTTGCATGATCTTTTCGAAATAGTGTGTGTCGACGCTTGGGGGAGGGGGGGGATGTATGTGACAAGGGGGTGACTAGCTTGAACGGGCAGCACTATCCCTGGAACGGGGCCCCTGACTGAAAGCCGAACCTCGAGCATCAGACACACAGAGCTGCGAGGAGACAGAGAGCGCATTAGGAGGAAGCGCCAAAAGACCACCAAGTGCGCGACTCCGCCCAGATAGGTGCGGCGCCGACGGGCCTGCTGAGTCACTGGACCCGGCCAGACGCACCTTCCCCCACGGAGAGATCAGAGAGCATCGACCGCCTGTGATGCCGGAAAGAAGCCACCATGAAAAGAAGCTCGAAAGAAGCTCAGGCCTGGAATATCGAGAGCCCGCCAGCATTGCAGGAGGTTATACGATGCAACCTGGGGCGTGGCCACCCTGCTCTACTCAGCACCAGATGGACTTCTCGTGCAATCGACTCAAAATGTGAGTGTGTTCTTAAAGTCTGTGGTTTTAATAAACTGCCCATTTGGTGTTGGGAAAACTTGTGCAGTTAAGGCCTCAACACACCGATCCGAATTTTTGATCCGAAGTTTTGTGCGACACACTGTGGACAATCACACATCTGACCTAACAATTGGTAAAAAAAAACGATATCGAATTGTATTTTTACAAGGAGAATGACCAATGAAAGCTAGCTATTTGATGATAAGAGTAAGACCTAAAAGAGCTGCTCGCTTTTCCCACATTTTCATATCGGGAAACAGGAACAATTCTGTCAAAAAAGTATAAACCCCTCGGGATCCATGAGATCGCGCAAACGGCATCTACAGGCAGTGAGTGTCATTGCATCAATATTTCCTTGACCCATCGGAAGATTTGTGCGAATCTCAATTTGGATCAAAGTATAGAGGCCTGGTTTTAAAACTGGATTTAAATGATTGATCATTTTTAAACACTTAAGGATCATGTAAATACTGTTTAACTATGGCCTCTGCCAAAAAGCCATTCTGTTCCACAAAAGATGCTCATACTAGAATTAATCTAGGCTCATCCTTCTGTGAAGCTGGGTCTGGGCTGGAGTCCGGACATTCGCCAATCCTCTTGTAGAGGTTTTCCCGCAAGTCACAGAGTGAGAGGCAAAAAATGTGGAAAAGCTGCTCTTTGATTGACTGCTCGAACAGATTTTCAGGGACACCACCCTACAGACTTTTCAAATCCAAAGAAAGGAGAAGCAAATGGATTGCTGCGATTCGAATAAATAACCAAAATCCGGGAGTTGGAAACTGGATTTATGGCGATCACTGGGCAACACACACATACACTCCTACCAGGAATGGAGAGTATTCACCTGACGCATGCACCTGGAAGAAACCAGGTAACAATTAAAGCACAATGGGAGCATGCAAATTCATTTCAGGAAGCCACCAGCTGACCTCGAATCAGCAACATGGTCCCTAAAAGGCCACAGTGCTACCAACTACACCGCCATGCCATCCTCATTTCTTAATATTGAATTCAAAAGAACTTTAGTCCTTATGCGCAGCCTGGTGGAAATAGTAAAATAGTTTCAAGACATGCTCGTTTGAATTTCACTGCAGAGATTCCCCATAGACACAATCAATGATAACGACCCACTCTTTCATTTACGCCTGGATATACCCCTACTTCTGGCTTCTGAAATCACGGGGGAGCTTCTTGAACCTTAAAGTATTATTTTGTTAAAAACTAGGCAGAGATGAACTGAAAAACTGCGTTTAACACACTCAGTGCACAAGCAATCACTAATAAAACAGTCTCTGCGCTTAGAGAGATGCAGCGCTAAACAACACTAGGAAGAAGGAGACGGGAGCAGGTGTAACAATCAAGCAGTGTCTCACACCTCCAGGAGGCTTCCAACAATCGATTCCCTCCCACACACACACACACACGCACACACACACTCACAGACCAGACCAGCCTTCTATCTCCACAGACCTTAAATGTGCGTTTCTATATATTTTTTCTGTAAATCTGGCAACATGCTCGTGCTTTTAGCTATTATGGTTCCCACACCTCAAACCTGCACACGTTTGACTACTTTGTGAAGAATAACAAATGAAGCATAAACATTATTAATAGACTATAAACTTACAGTGTGTGTCTATCACTTGCAGTGATTTTATTTTGATACCAGTTTTGGCTAGAGACCTACGTAAAGTTCAGGTAAATATGAAATCATTATTGTAACATGTACAAAAACGTATTTTTTTTTTTAAATAAATACTTTAAATCTTACAGTTCTCTTTTCATATAGAAGGTTGTACTTTTAAAATGGATCATTTTTTATTTAATCACTATAACAAAAATTTATGATTTACATTTAACAGACAATAAACATGAAAACAGGCCAAAATGGTATTTTCGTTTTCGCCCTTCGAGGTTCTAACAAAATAATCGAACCCAAATCAGTTTTTTTTTCCTCGAGCCTCTTTAAATCAATGGCACCACATCTGCAGTTGTCATGGCAACCACAGGAGAAGTCTCTTTTCAGTCGCTTTCATTCACAGAGTGCCTTAAGTATATTTGAGTGCACTGGGTCCACAAGAGCAAATATGAGCCTGCATATGTTTGTGTATTAACTTCCTGTTTCCTTCCTCAAAATGAACAAACAGAATAATTAATCAGAAAGCAGCAGCCACTCTTAGAAGTGTGAGAAAATATTTATAGTTGAAATATGGAAGCAGTTTGTTTTCTGAAATACATTTACGGCCCAAAAGAAATTTGATTCAAACAAATCTCGGTTGGCAGGTGATTCAAACGAGTCAAATCAAATAATAGCAGCAGAATGAACCAGGTGATTATGAAAATAATGCATGTTTTTGAAATCAATAAGTTACTGGATTTGTTGCTTTTGCTGAGAGGGAACAGGAAGTGGATGCTGCTTTCATAATAAAAGTCTTTAAAAGTTTAAATTGATTTAAGATTCAATAAATTGCAACTAGCCCTAACGATAAAAAATATTTTGTATACGCTGGTCTCCAGAGAATAAACCAGCACACAACACAAGAGTAAGAAGGTCCCCCCCTCCCCGTGGGGTACTCACCATCTTCATCACACTCCTCTGGGGGCTTGGCTTTCTTTGCTAACCGAGGGTCGAGCCATGATGTTGTTTTGGTGTTGTGACTGAAAAAAGAACACAGAAAAGGGATGCGACTGAACATCAGCTCAACCACTGAATGCTGGGAACTGAAGGACTTTGATGCAGAATGCATAATTAATTCAAGAAATCCATAACAATATGTAAAAGAGGACAATGCAACAGGCAGCATTCCATACGTTCCCTTGTTTTTCATGGTAAAGCGTACTTTGAAGTGTCCTTCACTCACTCTATGAAGTAAACTTCTCCCTTCTCTGTGTAAGCCATCTCCCAGTTATCAGGCAGAGGGCCCAGGTCTTCATTCTCTAGTGAATCTTCTGGGGATTTGGGGACATCGCCGTCCTCCTCAGGGACATCTGTAGCGATGAGAGTGGGGGTTTCAGGGGGGCATGGCTGGTCTGGTACATCTCCAGAAGCATCCGTGGACTTGTCTTCATGTTCGCTTGATTCTGAGGGTATGACAAAATTATTAAATGGGACCTTGACTTTTACCAAACGAATTAGCTAGTGTTTCTGATCACCTTGCTACCATACATGTTACGATATATGGTTTTGTGTGTACAGAATATGCTATTATGAATTTCACACACTAGCGTGAATCGTCATGTTGCTACCATGTTTTTTTAACAACAAAATGTATATATAGCATGTGCTAGCATTGGTTAAACTATGCTACCATTTTTTAATGCTAAATATTTTAGTGTGTGTTTACAATGCTTATTTCACACACTAGCTTAAAAAATTCTCTTGCTACCATGTTTTTTTACAATACCAACATGTACCTAGCATGTTTCTACAATAAACTGCATGTGCCGACTTTATCTGCTAGGATGGGTTACCCTATTGCAACCATTCTTGTTATGGTAAATGTTTTAGTCTGAGTTTACAATGCTTATTCCACGTACTAGGTTAAATTATCATGGTGCTACCATGTTTTTTTTACAATAATACATACCCAGCATGTTTCTAGAATATATAGCATATGCTGACTTCATGTGCTAGCATGGCTTATCCTAATGTTACCATTCTTGTGATGCTATATGCTGCTTATTTAACAAACTATATTTCATAATACATGTTGCTACCATGTTTTTTTTTTACAACAATACGTACCGAGCATGTTTCTAGAATGCATAGCGTATGCTGACTTCATGTGCTAGCATGGGTTATCCTAATGTTACCATTCTTGTGATGCTAAATGCTGCTTATTTAACAAACTATATTTCATAATACATGTGCTACCATGTTTTTTTTACAATAACATGTACCCAGCATGTTTCCTGAATATATAGCATATGCTGACTTCATGTGCTAGCATCGGATTGCCACTATGTGGTGCCAAATGGTTTTGCGTGTACGTAATCGTTATTGTACATCCTAGTTTTAATTATCATTTCTCTGATATTAGTAAATAGTGTTAAAACATAAAGTTGACTGTCAAGCTAAAAAGTTGATGAAAGAAGCAGCAACCTGGGGTTATGGCAATGCCATTGCCATTGACAACGGGGCTATCCTCCTCCTCCTCTTCAGGCGGCTCGATGCTCTCCTTCTCCATGTTGCTGACGGACTTATTTCTCTTCCTCTTTCCCTCTGCACTGGGTCGAGCACCGGGCAGCAGCTGGTCCGTCACATTAAACAGCATCGGCGTGGGTTCAGCAGGGGGCTTAGGCGTGCCATAGAAGTTTTCTAGAAACAACTCACAGGACTCTCACAGTGAGTTCAAAAGCTCAATGCATAAAATTACTTTTTGAGATCAAACTTTTTTTTAAATATCTATTTATTGCAATCTTAAAGGAATGTTTTCAGCTGCAACCGCAGTGAATCTCATTACAAGTTCTCCTATTTACTCTTACCACCGTAGCGTTTACGCTTGAGAATTAAAAGAAATACAGCACTTCAGGGATCTATGCAATGATTAAAACAGGGCTAATGTGTGGGTTCAACACTTTCATGTGGGAACAAACACTTTTTCACAAAGGTCCATGTGTTTAAAACAAGTATGTTGTGTTCACTTGCGTTATCTTTGATTAATATTTCAGTTTGTTTGGCGAACACTTCTTCGTTCCACTGTTTAATTGAGAAGTCATTAACGTACACAAAAGAAATAAGCACATATGTGCGTATACTCTTGGACTTCACATAACTTCTAACTGATAACTTTTAAGCAACAACCCACATCAACAACTCATCGAGAAAATGCAGACCTACTGACCCGTCAGAGAACGTGGCTCTCAGGCGTTGGTACGGTTGCCATTCATGCTTATTTGAGTTTTTGACCACTTTGTGTTATCAGTGTAGTTAATTGTTTGTGTGCAGCGGTTGTGTAGATGCTAGCGTTAGCTGTTGTCGTTGTGACTGTTTTCAAATCGTTTTGCTCGAGGAAAGTTAAGGATATTTACAAAATGGAATTTCAGACAGAATCTGAAGTCCAAAAACTTGAAGAATTGACTTGAATCTCTCGCTAGTAAATATATGGAGCGTACACCAACAATCCCCATCCGAAGGGGGTCAAATAAACTATATTTTTTGTCTTACAGTATATTAATAAACTGGTCTACAGTAACAAAGCTCTGTCTGAGGAAAATTCCTTTTTTCACAGACAGAAAAGAAACCTCTGTGAAAGTAGTCCACACACCTCTGTGTCAACCCCCCCCCCTTCTCAAAGGAGAGAGAGAGGGGGAAAGAGAGAGCAAACTGCACCAGTTCTCAATACCTTTGCTCAATGTCAAAACCATGTAGAGTTCTTTATATAGTACAGTCATGCAGACATAATAAATAAATTCACCATCAGCTGACAAATAACTGTTAGTTCAGGAGCTAATGATGTTTGTGACGATGTATAGATTCATGACACTTACCTTCGTATGTTCCACTTTCTAACAGGGCCCCACTTTTCTCTAATTCCATAAACCGCTCAATGCTCACAAAATTGTAGTCCACACCTGGGACCTCGCCCTCTTTGGGCTGTCTTGTCGTACCTGAGGATAAAAAAAACCCACATAATATATCAGAGCTGTCAAAAACTGGCAAAAAGAAAGAAAAGAATAAAAGACTTTTACACTCGGGTAACTTTTAGCTTTGGGTTTTTCAAGAAGAGAGGACTCATTTTAAAATTCCTCTGCATGTACAGAAAACCAATGTATGAACATCGATTTCACCCAAAAATATAACAGCTATTATACTGCAACACTCAAAATACTACAGAGCCAGGACACCACCCAAAATATCACGAAAACCATTAAAACAACACAAAAACACCACAAAAATCCTGAAAACGCTTAAAATAGCACACCAACATCTGAAACACCACAGCCCTAAAAAAACGACAGCTTTAATACTACGATAATCCCTAAACTATCATAACACCACCATCTAAAATACCATGGCACCACCTAATATACCATGATGGCACTTAACTATCACACTTCCACCCAAAAAAAATACAAAGCCACCAAAAATGCTGCGATACCACCTAAAATACGTCAACAGCACCAAAAACACCACAAAGCCACCTAAAATACCCCAAAACTACCCCCAAAAAACCCCAATAGCGTCAAAAATACCTCAAAGCAACTTAAAGTACAATGAACCTACCTAAAATACCATGCTGTTACCTAATAAACACCACCAAAAATTCTATGAAGCCACCATATCATGCCATAACACCACCAAAAACCACAACACCACCAAAAATACTACGAAGCAACAAAAAACACCACAAGATCACCTAAAATACTACGATACCACAAAGAACACCACAACATCTCCTAAAATACTAC
>SRMA01027339.1:1139065-1227840 GCA_007224835.1 Danionella cerebrum
TGTTAAATGTGTTGCGGTTGAAAATTTGGGTGCACCTAACTTTTGTGCTGGTGCACCTAAGAAAAAAATTTAGGCGCACCAGTGCAACCAGTGCAAAAAGTTAGTCTAGAGCCCTGAGTGTGATTTTCATCTTCTTGGGTAATTTTTTTGAATATTTTCTGATTATTAGAGAGAACACACAGTCGTGGTCAGCTTAAGCTCCATAGACACTGGCCAGTTACAGATGAAAACCAGAACACTGATTAAATACCTCCACCAGCAAATCTGATTACTGCCCAGAGTCTATCTCTCTCTCTCTCTCTCTCTCTCTCTCTCTCTCTCTCTTATGCGATTAGGGCATGAGTGATTATGCAAAATGATGAAGGAAAATTGCATCCAGCTTTAGCTGCTTTCATTTCTCTGCTTGATTACCTCTTCATATCTGTTTCAGTCTGCCATGAACCCATGCTTCGGGTACTGTTGTTTACCACCATCTTTTGTACCTTTAAATGGAATAAATCAACAATTGAAGGTCTCTACATTGGGCTATTTTAAGGTAACCTACTGAAAAGATTTGACTTTTGTCGACCAACTTGCATGTATAGGTTCTGGGGGAAAAAACAGGCCAAAAATTGTTCTAGCTTTCTTTAGTTCAGAAAAATGTAAAAAGCATCAAAAAGTAGTTGGTTTTGTAATAAAAGCTGCAAAAAGTAGTTGGTTTTGTAATAAAAGCTTAATTCTAAACCTGGTAAGAAGGCTTTAAATCAAGATTTAAGAATATTTAACAGAAAATGCGGTTTTCTTTTACTTAAACGTGTAGACATGATACAGTCAGAAGCAAGTCGCAGGGGTGAGGGGGGGGGTGTAGTTGGCAGTTCAGAGAGAGAAACGTCTCTCAGAGGAAGTCAAGGAAAAAAAAGAGACTGGACACATTTTTACCTCACGTTTATGATGCATATCCTGTTTGTGATGTATTTCCTGTTCCGTCTCAAAGATCAACCAACAAAAGGATTATAAATATTTTTTCTATTACAGTTAGCTATTACACTTTTTTCAAACCTTATAAGTATATTAGCACCATCAAAACCATCTATTAGATTACGTTTACATTGATGCCTTCAGAAGATGATTTTATCCCAAATGACCTACCGGTAGGTCTATTGCAGTAGGTTGACATTTTGAGTTTGCAGGTTTTTTTAACAGTCTATCATTGAAACTGCAGGTGCAAAGCTCAAAATTCTAGTTTTATTAATAGCTGTTGACAAAATGTCATGAACTGGATTTTAAAATGTCAGTGTTGTGTTGGTTGTTTATCTATTATTAGGACTTGCGCACTGAAGGTGCATAGGACTCTTTTGTAATTGCTCAGAGCATTATTGTTTCACGGCTTTCAGTGTATTTTTAAGAACCGAAACATGCTTGAAACATTGCAGAATTTAACTGGTGAACATTTACATCTGAATGTGGTGTGAAAAGTGGGTGTGGCATAATGGCTTTCAGCTTATGCTGCTCTCTCAGTTTATCATCGGCAAACGAAATTGGGTGCACGTATAGGGTACCATGACTTAAATATAAGTAAGATGGACCGCATTTCCAAAATCAACAGGAAGTCAGTTATTCTACAAACTCTTCTAACAATGGCCACTTTTACTTGTGTCATACTTTAACGAACTCCTCCTAGAGATTTCATCTCCAAACTACATCAGTCTTATCATAAGGCTGTGGTAATACTCAGTCATATAATTTCTGATTGGTCCCAAATTTGAAAGATTGAAGATGTCTGAACTCCTTGACAATATACACTCTCGGTTATGGCACCACCAGGTGGCCACTGAAAAACAACATTTGATACTGATAAAGTACTTCGTGTTTCCAATTCTAGCATGAGTGACAAGAATCTGGTCAAAATAATTCCAGAAAATATTTAGACTTATAAATATTTATACTCATTAGCTCCGCCTGGAGGTCCTGATACTTTGAGATAGTAGTGTGTAGGCAGCTGTATAGTGAGGAACAGCCAAACTCCACTACCAGAGTGAGGTTGAGAAAGACACAGCAACAAGACACAAGGTAGTTATACTTGAGTATATCTCTTCAAGACAAAGATTTCAAAGCAGACTGGGGTTTGCGACTTGAGCTCTAGTGAAAAAGCACAAAGCAATGGGCAACATGAGAGTAGTTGACGTGGTTGGCTGACGAAACTTGAATAAATATGTATTTTAAACTCCTTTTTGGAGTTCAATCCACCTCGGAGTACATGACGGAACAAGCTTACAGTAACTTCTTCCTTTCAAACAATAGTTCATCAGAAGGTGAACATCTCTTCAAAAGAGAGGAGCTCAAGAGTTCACTTAACGGCTTGTTTGTCCCCGTAATGGCCTCCCTGACACGGCTCATGTTCCACGGTCAGTTCAACCTTGAAGCCTAGCACTCTCTCTCTCTTTCTTTCAGGAGAAGTACAGCTGAAGGCAGACGTGTGTGTCCATGTTTGTGTATGAATGAGACTGATGAAGGACGACACAAGTGATTCAAGAAGCAGCGATTCAATCACAGTGTTCAGTTCATTATAACCCTTCAAGTGACTCATGCAATGATTCATGGAGCAATGGACTAAACGGAAGCAAAAGCCTCATGTAAGAGAGGCTAACCTTCATCAGAGTAAGAAAACATTCTGTACATTTAACAGTGTGCCTTCACACCTACTCTACACTAAATCTTGTGTTTTCTTTTTTGTACGGTTTACACTTGAGCACAATTCAGAAGCAGAAAAAAGGGTGCGCTCAAATGTGAATTGTTGGGGAATGATTTGTTTGAATTTTTGAGATAGCCGGCAGCTGGTTTGCTATAACAGAGCAGTCCAGAAGTGGAGGATTGCACAGATGCTTCTTTGTTAATTATAGTCTCTGGTGATTATTATTAACACTGGGAGCAGAATGAAATAGCTGCAGATATTATGGTACAGAAAGGCACAGCATCACATATAATATATGTTTGTTAAGTTTGATGCTCGTCACATTCCATACAGTTTTCTTCATAACTTTGAAAAACACAACCCATATCACAGATATTGTACTTCCAAGGGTTATCCTTTCTTTTCACCACTAGACAGATTCAAGGTCTGTAAAATAAAACTGAAAGATGATCCTGCATTTTCTCACATTTTATATGAACTAACTTGCAAATAATACTTTGTAGTAGTAGTGGT
Source organism: Danionella cerebrum (assembly GCA_007224835.1). Lineage (NCBI taxonomy): Eukaryota > Metazoa > Chordata > Actinopteri > Cypriniformes > Danionidae > Danionella > Danionella cerebrum. The sequence goes on from SRMA01027339.1 coordinate 1,142,250, forward strand.
AGTAGTAGCTTTTATTTGTCACATACACTGTTACATGCAGTGAAATTGAACCCCTCTGGCCACAAACATAGACAAGGTGAGAAGACAGGCCAATGTTGAGAGGTAGCATTTAAGAAAGAAACAGAGAAAGGGGTATATATTGGCTAAGGTGGCTCAAAAAAAGAGCCTTTTCCGCACTGTCCTTCAGAGGGCAGTGTGGAGGAGGTTAAGAAAAGCCATTGCAACCAAGCACATATAGACATAATAAAGGAAAAACAAACATTGCAGGAGGGGGTAGGGTCAAGGAAAGTAGGTTGGACCACTGCAGTCAACAGACAACATTTTCTTGCTACAAACGATAGGCGCTGTACTCATGGTCCGTTGAGATTACAGCGTTTGGTAGAAGCATTGGGAGGTGTAGTGTCCTTGAAGGAAGGAGGAATGCAGAGCGTCTTGTTATCTTGTTCTCTCTGGGAAGTATTTTGACTCCTTGATGACCTTCAAGGAAGGCCAGAGGAGATGAGTGAAAGCCAGATGGAAGAGAAGTGGATTTGCACAGATTTTTACTGTCCATCACCAGTCTCCATTTTATTTAACATCCTTTGCGTAGCCATCAGTCTCTCCCCGATGATATCCAGTTTGTGGCCACAGACCACTGAATGAGCCCCGACAGACTTAAGTCCAGACAACATTTCATTCCAGCGGGTCAGCTTAGTGGGGTTTTAGGCACTGACTGCCTTTGACAATCACCGATAGCTGAGAGTTCCACATATTCTGATCAGCAGAATCCCAGTTATCACAGCTCCAATTAGATAAATGTCTTGGACATCCTCCAGGGACAGAGCAGCCAGGCAGACGATCCACCACTTTGCCCACCATAAGTTCCTGCAGGACAGGTGGGCTCCCTGAACCCACGCTCCTTGTTGAGAAAATGGTGTCAATTGCAGTTGATCAGATCCATAGTTCCTTTTATTTGGAGAGCAGGGCAGCGAGAGTCTCTCACAGATAGCCAAAACACAGAGTGCCGGCAGGAACCGAGATAAGGGAGAGGAGAAAGATGTGGCTGCCTCCACAGAGAGCAAGAGAGAAAAAGAACGTATTTGTAAAACGTATTTGAAATCATAGCCTATAGCTGGGTCGCGTCATTCCTACTTAATTCAAAACAGCCACTGGGATTGGCACACGCACCAGTGCATGCAATGACTTCTAAGAGCACTGACCATCACACTGACTGTTTGAGAACAACGCCCTTGGATTTTTCAATCCCAGCTGGGTTGCAGACTACCCCAGTTTGTTGCAGAGAGAGGCCAGCAGCACATCCTTGTTCACAAAAAGCAAAGTGAAAAGCCTTGAGGGAACCAAAGCAGATGCCCTGTGCCAAATGCCAAATGGTTGACCTAAAATAGCCATCAGAACCGATGACATGAACCATTGCTAGGGTTGACAGTGAATGGTCCGAAAAAGAGAAAATATCCAGTGAGAGGTGGTTCTTGTTGATGCCAGAGGTCAGGGGAGAATGGTCAAACTGGTTCCAGCTGAAAGAAAGGTCACAGTTACTCAAATAACCACTTGTTGCAATCGAGGTCTGCAGGAGAGCATCTCTGAACGCTCAATACATTGAACCTTGAGGTGGATAGGCTACAGGTGACATGTGACTTACCCCACCTTCATCTCCCAGTTGAGCTTGGGGTCAAACCAGCAAACCTCTGAACACCAGTTGATCTCCTTATCCACTAGACCACAACGGCCCCACAAGTAAAGAACTGGTTCTGCAAACGCTATCAGGAGACAGACCAGTCATTCCGGAGATGTAACAAGGCCATAGGAGGGTAACAACCCAGCAGCATCTTTGCTCACAGATGAAAGCAGGTTCAAAAAGACAGATGTAACCGAGTGTAGTGATTTTGAAGGCCAAAGAATGCAGGTTACCCCTAAAAACGCGAGTGACTACTGTATCTACCGTCCACAGGGTGACTCTCACCTCAGTAATTCTTCCTGTGGGACTAGTTTACTTCTATTAAGACCTCTTGACAGACCTGTGGTCGAGATAGCGTACTATATTCGCTGGTACGAACAAACCCGAAATTTTAAATCTACTCCCGAATAAACACCCACTGGCAGGAGACATCTTGAGTCTGTTGCAAGATGCAAGGATCCATCAAGTAATAGGAATGCTCATGGACATGTACGGACGTGTGAATGAAGGTTTTCCCTCTTTGTTCTGATGAAGCTTTGCATTTGATTAGTTATTTAATGTGATGGAACAATAAAAGAATTGTTAATCCGAGCTTCAGTTGTTCCCTGTCAGCGAGACTCTAGTGTGACTGATCACAAGTGATGTAATCTGTAGTTTGATTGGACAGGACCTCCCTCAAGGAGGAACTTTCAGGAACTGGCGTCTGATTGGATGGGACCTCCCTGAAAACCGTAATCATGAAGAGAAATGCAGGAAAAGTAAGTGGAAAAGTAAGCATGAGAAAGCAAAAGCGGAGAAAGCAGTAAGCAGAAACTTGAAGAGCAACCGGAGCAGAAAAGTGCTCTAAGCTCTCGTGCTCCATGGAGGAGACTCCTCCCAAGCATTTCTTAGATTCTGAAGAAGTTTCAAGAAGTTTTGTAAAGTTCTGAATACTTTCAACAGAAGCAACTCTTTCACTCGGTTTTATATTTTTCCGCTAAAGTTCAGTGTTGTAAGTTCGTCGCGACCAGCTTCAACATCGAACAATTTCTTCACAAAGGACATTGAAGCAAGTGACTGGACTTCGGATCACGCCAGTAACATTACAGAATCAGCGAACTGTTCTGGTGCAATGTTATTGTCTTATTAGCCTTATTGATAACTATATGCAAAGGTGAAATTAATGCCTGAATGATGGTTTCTCAGGTCAACCTAAATGCCTGAAACTCAGAATTACACTCTATCTCTCTCAGTATGAATGTGTGTGTACACCTTGAGGTATAATTAATTTCCTAATAGCTACAACTGCTACACCAAGTTTGGAGATACCAAGGAGAATGTCCTCTAGCATAACCGGATAAGTAGTGGGTCAGTGATGGTGTGGGGTGGCATTGATTTGGAAGGTTAACATTGTGACGAGATGAGATCCTCTGTGGTTAGCCTGGGTTCTGCCTAATGGGGATGTTCTGGAGATCTGGGGATGCTCCAAAGGCACAACAAACTTGGTCGAAATCGCTGGTAAGTGAATGCAGCAGGCTCTCAAAGGTTACTGGATGGAAATGTGCATGCTCAGCTCGGAAGCTGTGCATGGGACGTTACTTAACATTCACACACGACAGCGATCCAAAAGACAAGGCCAAGTCCACTCATCATAGATTCCCCCGGAACAAAGTGAACGTTCTGGAGTAGCATGAAACCAACTGTAATCTCTATGATTTTTATAAGCTGCGCTGTGTATGCACAAATTTGGTTGCTATGGTAAAAGGTCTAATTGCTGCGGTCAGGGATTTAATACAATGAACATTATCTCACCATGAGTAGCATAAATCAACCTCTATGTCTTAATTTTTTCCCAAATCTGAGCTATGGTTCGGGTTGCTAAGATAAACAGTTTGGTTGCTATGGAGAAGTCAGTGACATGCTACAATGTTGCCTTTGTCACGATAAGTTATCCAAGCCAACCTCCATGTCTATCATTTACAAAAGTAAAAAAAAGAGTTCAGAAAATGTGGTTACTAGGGTAAACAGTTTGGTTGCTAGGGTGCAGTCAGTGCAGCAATCAATTTTAAGTTCTTACCGGATACCAGTCTGAAAAGAGATAACATCCTGAGCCAATATAAAGATGGGCGTGTCTTGCTGCACAGAGTGGGGTGTGGCTAGGAAGAAAGAGAGTCGCAAACCACCGTTATGATTGACTGCTTTGGGGAATTCAGACTAACAGGTGAATGTGGGTCAGCAGCAGAAGTGACAAAAGCATGACTGTGGGAGGAACGTGGTAAACGGCGCATTTTGTGGAGGCCAAAATTATAAGGTGAATCAAAGACATTTTTACAATAAATATTGCATTGGCAACACCAGGGCTGCGCTAGTATAGAGAGTTCTAATAACTATTATAAATGCTTCAAAAAGTATTTCAAACCATGGGTTTTCACTGGTATCAGTACTGAATACAGAAATTTTGTTACCATGACAACCCTTACTCAAAGCATGATGATCTCCAGACTGCGCTAATGAATCTAAATATTCTCTTGCACTGTTTTGGCCAACATTCTTGTCACATTAGTCAAAAGTGGTAAAAATAAGTACCTTTTAAGATCTTATAAGTACCTTATAAGATACGAAATTTTAAATGCTGTTCCACCTGTGACCACCTGGTAGCCCTATAACTGAGTGTGTATGTTATAGATATGTTCAGACATAGACCATTAGCGAGATAAATATGGGATATAGACATTGAATGATCCTCTTTATTGAGAAATGTCGACTTTTGACGGCCGCTGTCCGTACACAGTTTAACAAAGTCAAAAAAGCTTTGCAATTTAACATAGACCATTTTTAGCTGTTTTACGAAATAATTCAATTCTTGTCAGTTTTGGAACTCAAACCAATATACTATTTTTCCTCGTCTTGGTCCTAACATAAGTTTGCTAATTTTCAAACATGTCCTTCAAACACAGCCTGAAATAGCAGTATAAAAGAGCAGAAAATGTGATATTCCATGTTGTCACTAGGTGGTGATACACTGTAGGTCCTATATGAATTCATCCAAACATGGATTCTTAACACGCATAACGAATCTGAACCTGATCGGTTACAAATGCATGGGTGAGTTAACAACTTCCTTTTACGTCAAAATTCCGCAATTTCGAAAAATGTTCACATTTTAATGTCCCATATGCCTTAAGATATCACTGAACGAGTTTGGATGAAAATCTCAGACTCAAACCAATGAAATCTCTAGGAGGAGTTCGTTAAAGTATGATACGAGCAAAAGCAGCCATTTTTAGAGGTTTTTGCGAAATAGCCGACTTCCTGTCGATTTTGGAAACGCAATCCATATTACTAATTATTCTGTCTTGGCTAGAACAAACTGTTAGCGGTTTAATTTCCACCTGGTCTAATGCATGTGTGAAATTCAGTGACTTTTTGAGTACTTTATGCCCTCAAAAACGTGATAAATATAATGAAACTAATGAGTTTGGCTGCGGACTGAACAAATGTGCAAATAAATCGAAATAACCATTTGCTTCTTCACTTTCTTACTCGTTTGTAATCTCAATGTAGACTTTTCTAGACCAATATCTTAGTCCTGAATGAAACACAAACTAAAAATCAGTGCCATGTAGCGATAATGCATTATACTTATCGAATCAAGTGTGACTTTTCCTTCGTGTTTGTTTATATTTCATCTTCTTTTTGCTGAGCAGAGGAATGGCTGATTAGATTGGTGAACTGCATCAAACATTAACGCCGTCGGGCAGTAATGAACATCTGATTGCCACAATAACTCATGCAGGATTATGAGTGTGAAGCTATCTGTCAATCAAACAGCTGGAGAGCAGCAGCACATCAAAGCCCATCAAACAAAAACAAGCAGACACTGAGCTGGCTTACGATGTGCCGTCATCCATTTTTTAATATGGCATGCTAAATAAACTACGACATGAACAGACTAATCAATATGACATAGTGACGGAAGATCTGGGCATTAGGATGAGCTCTTTGCATAAGCTGATGAAGCAGCGCCAGAGAGAACTTATTCCTTAAGAGCGGAACAACACTGTGAAGTATCTAGACCTGGGTAAATAGCAACATTATACTTAAAAGCTAATGTTCGCTATGTTTTAGGCAGGTATGGCTTAAATAGGTTGATGCTAACAGATTAGGAAGCCCAGCAATAAGACACAAGGTAGTTATGCTGCATTAACTAGGTCTCTTACAGACAAAGTTTTCAAAACAGACTTTCAAAGCAGGAAATATAGATGTAATGACGCTCCCTGCCTGAAGATGGTGTTTGCGGTCCATCAAATGCACTCTGGGTCAAATAAGGGACCAGGAAAGGTGTCGACACAGAAGTTTGTATTCTGAGGATATCTATATAATTCTCTATTTAAACATTTTTATTAATGATCCCGATGTCACAAACCAACCTTAATGTCTATGATTTTCATAAGCTACGATATGTAAATGATGTACATTATGTATGAATAGTCTGGTTGCTATGGAGAAGTCAGTGGGATGCTATTATGTTGCCTATGTCACTATAAGTTATCAAAATCAAAACCACGTCTCGATCAATTACTGTGCATCAACATACCAAACTCTGAGCAAAGGTATTTGGACCCTAGGCTATAGAAGGGGTTAAAAGTGGTTACTATTGACATAATGACTGTTAAATAAATGGGAAAGACAACAAAAATATCTTCAGATGAAACTGAGAAACAAAGGTTTGTTTCTGTTAATCATGGTAACAAACTTACATTTTTATAATGGACAGCTCCCTAGCAACTAAACTGTTTACCATAGCAACCAAATATTTTGTGACAAAGGCAACATTATGTCACTGAGCTCTCTATAGCAACCAGAAAGGTTACCCTAGCAACTAGGGGTTGACAGATCCATCAGTCGGCCGATATATTGCACCGATATTTGCTATTTTTTAATACACTGGCCGATATCCACGTTTAGTAGCACCAGTTTAAAGTCAGGCACATCTGCGGGCAGCTCTGTATTATTGGTGCGGCGGAACATGCCGCATGTGAAGGACCCTAAACCAAAAGAAGATTCAAAGAGATCCTGGGAGATAAACGTATAGCTTGTGATGTGTCAAAGTCTCATGGCCATTTATTTACTGTATGTTACTAGTAAACTATGAAGAGTTGCTTCACGTTGTGAAAGATAAAAACAAAAAAAACATTGAACCAGGATCACTAAGCTAGCGTCTTGAACATAACACGCCAAGAACACATCAGCTAAGCTAGTGTAGTCAATGGAGTTCAGTCTACTCATCTAGCAATGAGCAACAGTGAGCAAAACGGGTCTTTATCTGCGCACGTCTGCGTATGTTTGTGTGCGTACGTGAGTCTGCGTGTGCGCCAACGTGTCCATCTATGCGAAACACACATGAAGGTGTGTGCGCCCATCAGCTCGCTGTGTGCAGTGTGTAGAGACAAAAAAAGACAATTAACATAAGGGAGCTGAAAAAGGCAAAAAGAAAAATACCACAAATTTGCGAGAGGTCAAAGTTGTTTTTATTTATTTTGTGCGCTCAGCGAAGTTTCACGTCAGTGTTTAATAAATGGTTTTTGAAGTTCAAAAGTGTTGTGCATCCACTTATTTGTATGATATTTTAGCAGAAAATGAAGGGGAAATCATTCTGATAATGAGAACATTATATTATGTCATACACCTCTTCACAGCAACCAGACTGTTTACCATAGCAACCAATTTGGCATGTCTCTATCTCAGCTTAGGACAATCATAGAGACATGGGGTTTGGTTTATGTTCCTGCCATAGAACCAAGTCCGCCAGAGCATATTCTACATTTTTTACCTGCAGTGGGACCATTTTTTTCATTTTTGAGTTTTTCCATTTGCCATACATCAATATAACCCTTATATCCTAGATGTATCAATATTAATAGAGTTAGTTCAATATTAACTGAAGAAAGTGTCAAAACACTTTCTAAAAAAATTCCAAATTTCATAGCTTTATCCCTTAAAATTGTAGCAGTAAAAAAAGTTGCACAAAATGCTTTTGAATTACAGTGAATTTATTGCTAGTTTTTGAGATACGCTTAAATTTATAAAGTAAGACAAAAAAACGTGCACATTTTCCATAAAACATACCACGAACATCAAAATAAACTATTTATAACTGTGCAATCAAATTTCACATCGAAATTTTGTTTTCTACAATACTTTTGATCACAGATAGCTTTGTTTTATTCAATTCTAATTAATATAAAGTGCAATAAATAACAAAAATGTAATTTTTACTGTGTGAAACTTCAGAACAGGAGAACACAACAAACACAAGCAGGGATAAATATAAATATATTTATAAATATAAAATATATAAAATCTCAAACTAGTGACTATACAAGATATTTACAGTGGAACAATATTGTACTGCACTCAAGAGCTGTGATTAGTGGTGGTGTTCCACTTCCTGTCCACAACACGCCTCACACATAAAGGGAGCTCTCTTTCCACACACTCTCTTCACCCCTGTGTGGCTTTTTTTAAGCCTGATGCCCCTCACAGATGGCAAAAAGCAAACTTTTGATGGATTTTTTGTGACTTTTTACTGGTTTTCTATACACCCACTCGTGTAAAACACGGCTCTATGAGGCATGTTTCATATGTAACTCCTTCTGTGTATGATGCAAAAATAATTATTGCTCTACCTCTCGTGGTTATAATTCTACAGGCAATTAAAAATTGATATGCAAACGGGACCGTGGGTTTTTAAGGGTTAAGCATCACTTTTAAAAGCCAACTTTAGCCATTTAGTCATCAATATTATTTTAACAATTACTTTATTGAATTAATAACTTTTATCTAATTACTCATTTGTTGTTTTGTTTACTTATTTGTTCATTTATTTCAACCTTTTTTTAATATGTCTATCTATTGAAGTGTTTTAAATAAGACGTTTTTGTATTTGTATTTGTTTCTTATTTAAGCACCAATCCCTCAAAAGTTCTCTTCACAGCCCATTTGAAAGCATCCCAGCAATCTGGATCTCAGCTAATTATTGTTTCCCAGAGTTTGTGAAGTGAAATCAATGATCTGGAGGCTTTTATCTCTGTTTCATGCGGTTTGATTTATTACAAACAAAAAGAAATCCTGGATCCACCATTTCAAATGTTCTCTCTCTCATATGCTCGTGTGACTCATGCACTTAATGAGTCTTAATGGTGATCCTTTCCACTTCAACTGAGGTAATGATTCAGGTAAAGTTGACTCAGATGTTTCTAAGGGAACCAGAGGACCTTGAATGGAGCACACCTCAGTACTTCACCACTGCATATGAATATTCCTCTCTACACAACCAACAGAGTCTGCAAGAATGTGAAACACGGGTACTACAAAGAATCTCGAGGGGTGCTGAAAAGGTGGCACCTACTCTGTAAAGCCATTATTACAACAACAGTGCAGCAAATTTACTGCATGCTTTTATACTTCCCTGCTTATGGAAGGCCATTGGGGACAAAGGTGTTACAATCCATTGATCGAAGTATACAGAGATTTATTTTAATTACATGCAGGTTTTAAAAATGTTTTCTTCACTTTTCACATTATTCTCGTCATGTAATCCACTTAATGATAGTTGGCGATATCTCTAATGAGAAGTGGTGAAAATATAGAGTGTGTTCCAAAATATTACGCAAAAAAATAAGTGTTGTAGACAAGAGTCAGCACAATTCTCATGTTATCAACTATTAAGAGTGCACAACAAACCTAATTTTATAACAGTGTTTTTCTTCCAAATAAAATTTTAAAATGCACTGTGACAAATTATTAGGTACAGAAAGCCTCAAAACACTTTATAGATTAAAAGTTGATATTTGTTCTGTTTGTAGCATATAGAAAAGTTTACTATTGACATAATGTCTGTTATGTAAAATAAATTGGAAAGGCAAAAATATCTTCAGATGAAACCATGTTAATCATGGTAACAACTTACTTTTTTTTATAATGGACAGCTCCCTAGCAACTAAACTGTTTACCATAGCAACCAAATATTTTGTGACAAAGGCAACATTATGTCACTGAGCTCTCTATAACAACCAGAATGTTTACCCTAGCAACTAGGGGTTGACCGATTCATCAGTCGGCCGATATATTGCGCCGATATTTGCTATCTTTTTAATACACCTGCCGATATCCACGTTTAGTAGCACCAGTTTAAAGTCAGGCACATCTGCGGGCAGCTCATTGGTGCGGCAGAATGTGCCGCATGTGAAGGACCCCAAACCAAAACAAGATTCAAAGATAGTCCTGGGAGATAAACGTATGGGTTGAATTGTGATACGTCAAAGTCTCATGGCCATTTATTTACTGTATGTTACTAGTAAACTATGAAGAGTTGCTTCACGTAGTGAAAGATAAAAACAAAAAACATTGAACCAGGATCACTAAGCTAGCGTCTTGATCATAACACGCCAAGAACACATCAGCTAAGCTAGCGTAGTCAATGGAGTTCAGTCTATTCAGCTAGCAATGAGCAACAGTGAGCAAAACGGCTCGTGTCTGCGTGTGCGCTAACGTATCCATGCATGCGAAACACACATGAAGGCGTGTAAAATTAAATATTTTATCAGCTAATCGGTCGGGCGATACAACAGTGGTACCTCCAGATACGAATACATTACGAAAAATCCAAGATACCAAAGGTCTCTCAAACTTTTTTTCCTTCAAGATACGGAAAAAATTCCAAGATACGAAAAATAAAATCTGCCAGAGGAGCTTGAGGCCTTTAAATATCATTTTTAGTTTTATGTCAGTTTACCTTTTCCTCAGAACCCCAGAGTTGACTGAATTAGTCTTTGTAACATCCGACATAAACAGACGAGATTTTCTCACTCAGCCACACACACATCTGTCCATCAACTGATTCGCACTGCAAATGTGTCTACAGTGATTATACATATATTTGGCTGACGGATGACTGACGCTAATAGTCTTTTGCTAAGCCGGAGCAAAGGGACACTGGAATGGAATTGGAAACGAAAGTTGTACACAAGAATGCTCCAAGAGCCCTGCAGAAACACAGGCCCTTTCATGATGCCTTCTGTCGACCGCTCAGCAAAGTGACAGACGTGAAACGACAAGGCCACAGCCTCCAGTCAGAGCAAAGCGTGATTCTGCAGCGTCACTGTTTGGTTGGTAGAAACAACAGCTGATGCGGAAGAGAAACGGGGAATAGCGTGAGAGATGGGGGTTGTGTGAACTTACAAACAACATGGTGCTGAGAGAAATATAGCCAACAAGAGGGGTTTCCACACCCGGTGGTTTACAGATTTGCATTGATCTAATGGATATTAACAGCTGTAGCACAAATCAGCTCTTTTTTTCAGGGGTAAAGAATTGATTGTTATTATTTATCAAATGGGAAGATGAGATAACAATTTAAACCCGAGGAAAGTTGTAGCTAATTCCTTAAAGTACTTAGCATTTGAGCTAAGCAATTAAGTCATCAGTATGAGGCAAGGATTTGCAAGTGACATGAAATCACATATGACTGCGAGCAGTAATACAGGGCCAAACATCAAGAAGCTAAAACGGGTCATCTTGGCAGACAGGCAAATTAACAATTTACCATTACTCTGAAGGCGAAATGGTCTAAAAAGTGCAAGTTTAGACATTTCTAAACTTTGACCTTAAGGTGGCACAGCTTTGTTGTGTGGTCAACGTTAAGCACAGCTGACCATTCTTCATGTGTTTTCAAAATAGACGTGCCGCATTGCCAGTGAATTCGTCGTAGCGTTAAACTAAAACAATAATGTCAATCAACACGAAGTTAATAACCAGTAGGTCCTGAGAATGTTCTGGTTCAAATTTGGTAAGAATCGGAAAAACATTCTTGGAAGAGAGTCTGTGTTCTCGCCATAGTCATATTAAAAAGAACAACATTATTATTATTAAAAGAAAAACATATTATTAATGTTAAGGTTATTTTTCTACCACTAGGTCGCGCTACCATTAAACGTTTTGAGCAAAATGGCCAGACTTAGCATGATGGTCAAAACTTATTGAGATGATTTTATTATAAACCGATATAGAATTAAAAAAAAAAAAAAATTTTATATCTCATTACCACTAGTGTTAAAACTCGGTAGGCAAACTGAGATCCTAGTAATAATGACATCTGTTAAAGCTTGTAAAAGATACTACCATTTTCCTAAATGTAATTATATATTTTGACCACAAGTTGGCACTACCAGAAATCTTGTAGGGTACATTCAGGACATGTTGGCAAACATACAGGTGAACTTTTGTAAAGATATGTTGATGCATTTGCAAAAAAAATTCAACTTTTGACTAAACCTTAAATGGCAGCGATTCAAAATGGCTGACAAACTAAACATGGACTTGGTCCAACTCTGCATGATGCTCAGAACATATTGAGACAAATTGTATGATTTAGGATAATACATCTCTGCAGGTAACTTCAGATCATTGTTACTATAACATCCACTAAGTTTGGTGTTGACATACTAAAGCGTTACTGATACATAGCCCTACATTCACTTTGGCGAGCGTTATGTCATAACTGTTCACCCCCCATTCATAAACTTTCTGTCAGAGGATGATCTGGAACAAAAGTGGTGAAAATTTTGCAAAGTTGGTTTTGATGATAATTAAAAAATTAGTAAAGGTTTCAGATTGGATCAGATTGCTCATAATGGCCGACTGTATCAGTGTGCCAAATTTACCTGCAAGCGGCTCATATGGCTATAATTGATTTGAACGGCAGAATCGGAAGAAGAAGAATAAAAATAGTACGATTAAACTGAGGAAACACAATATGTGGCTGCACAGCTTCGTAGTAAGCTAGAGACACAAAACTCCTGTTCATACAGGAAAGAAGGGTAAACAGGGTGAATGAACAGACCACTGGATCCAGCAATCGTTGGTTTAAGAGATCAACAGAAAGACAGTTATATTGCCTAAGATCTCTAAAAATTATCAATTTAGCTCACGTCCCATTATCTCTCACTTAAATCTGGTATGTGCTTGTTTCCTGTTTTCAAAATGCTAGCTCTCAACAATGACCTGTCTTCCTCAATGTCTAATTTCAGGTCAGAGGAGTCCAGTTTCACTGCAGGTAGCACTGTATATGACAAATAATAGTTTAATTGATTCACATGTAAACATTGAGGATACATTGATGTCAAATGGCCCTCTGACAGCTCATTTGAACCAATAGCTGCATTTAAAAGTGATCACCTTGCCTCAAACAGGATGAAATGCCCTGCATGTTCTTTTTTGGGACCTCTGTACATAAACTTAAAGAACCCTTTAAGAATCCCAACTATAGTCAACTGCTTGCATTTTGTACAAGAAAAAATGTTAGGGGGATTTGTTTTCTCTCTTTTTTAGTGTGTTCAAAGTAGTTTAACTCAATAACAGTTAAGAGAACTTCATGGATTGATCATATTATTAGTTGACTGCTTTGATTTTAGGCAAATGTTTTGCTCTTGATGTTCATTTGAAATCACATTGTGCTGCAAAGAGCATTTTATTGCTTGTATAGCTTTAGCTCAGTTAAAAATCAAATGTACAAGAAAGTAAAGCCTTTCACTGAAGGAAGAATACTTGCTGTGATTAGTGTACGAGGAGGACTGCTACTGGAGGCATGGGAAATGAGCCATGCCAGTGCTGAGAGTTCCCCAGCTGTGTATAAATGTGGAGCCAATAATTCGCCTCCCTTATGGTAATTGGAAATAATGGAAGCCTGTGTTTCTCATCACCTAAAACACCAAAAATCCTGACCAAGTCTCCTACTCAATTAGCAGAAATGAAACCCCAAATGTTTAAGGAACTTCCACCATGCTTCACTGTTTCCAGCAGACACTCATTACTGTACCACCGCAACGAATCTGCTTTCTGTGTAGCACCTGCTACCAATCGGCCTGTCCACGAGAGCAGCCAGTGAGAGAGGGTCACACTGTTCAGTGTGTGATCCATTTCCCTCAGTCGGGAGCATCAATGGAGATCGCAGGAGCTACCGGGAGACAAAGAAGCCCAGGAGGTGCCCACCAACCAGGTCTACACGGTTGCGATCAAACCAGTGTGCTCAGCTGGCCACCCACTCCCCGAGAGAAGGCTTCTGGAGCGCTCTGGCCATCCATGGCCCCAAATGGTGTTGGCCCATGGAAACATGCCCATAGCTCAAATCCGGGTATCACCAAGAAGACCAGCTACAGGAGATCCCATACTTCTGGTCGAAAAACCACACGTCACTGCACTAAGCGGGGAGAAGGAACCCTGGAGCACTCCCCTGTGCACTTCCTGGGATCCTGCGCAGGTCTGGTCTATTTTGAGGGGGTTTTTTTGTTGTTTTTTTTGCGAAACTGCTCACTTGCTGTCGATTTTGGAAACGCGATCCATTTACTTTCCTGCTACCATCCACATATGTGCCAAATTTCGAAAACTGAGAGTGCAACATAAGATGAAGCACATCAGGTGGTGCTATAGAGCCAAATTATAACAGGATTCATAATGCACACTGTTTTACGTTACACCCCACTCTATTGGAATAACCTGAAACTCTGTGGGTCATCTCTAATACAACCTGCATCTCTATAGCCAAGCTTGGAATGTGACGAGACTTCAGCTTCCCGGGTCATATTGAAGCTCTCCCCCCTCCGTTAACATTCAGGAGACAAATGAACAGCTTAATATCGCTTTGTCTTCACTTGTCTCTTCCAATCCAGCATCCAAAACATCTCTTAGCAGGCTGTCGAGTTGCAGTAATGAGTCGCAGTATGGCAGGAACGGCTCCAGAAAAACATGCTCATGAATGCACGGCGCAGGCATAAATCAAAGACATCATTTTATTCAGCCGGCTGCCGATTGTGATGTGTTTGTGCTCCACTACGGAGGGGGAGGGGGAAACATCAGCAGGCAAAAGCCTGGAGAGGAAATGCTGGTTGCCCTGGAAACCCTCGGTTGAGGAGGAGAGGATGCAAGCGAGAGATGAAAAGGAAGAACGAGAACAGGCGTAAACATATAGAGCTGACCATAAAATCACGGGAACCGACGATTTGTTTTTCATTTTGTAATTGAATCCAGTGCAAAATGTCAGTAAATTTAAGAGAAAAACACCATAAAACGTTACATTGTAAAAGAACAAAATAAAAAAACAAATTTAAGTGTTAAAAATCAACCAAAATGTGGATTACTGCAGTAAAAAGCAGATAAAGGAACCGTCTGGTTCTCGACAAGTAAACTCTGAGATTTAGTCTCGTGTTTCGTCTCGGAGACCCAGCACTGTTCACCTCAACGAGAACCTCGTCTATCCTCCTGCCGTGTGACACCTACATCTGGAATCACCTTCAGCCAGAGTAGGGAGGAGCTACAGAGCTTCAGAGAGGAGGAGCTACACATAACATCAGAGGAAAGGAGCTAGAATGTCAGAGAGGAGGAGCTACAGAGAACTTCAAAGAAGAGGAGCTCTAGTGTGAGAGAGGAGGAGCTACACAAGACATCACAGGGGGGCAGATAGTTTATGAAAGAGGAGAGGCTACGCAAAAAACCACAGGGGACGAGCTCTAGCGTGAGAGGAGAGGAGCTCTATTGTGAGAGGGGTGGAGCTAAATAGAATATCACAGCATTTGAGAAAGTAACAGTTACACAGAACATCAGAGAGGAGCAATAGACCATCTAAAGGAGGACATCAGAGGGGAGTGGCTGTAGAGCGTCAGAGAGGAGCAACTTTGTGGAATATAACAGGAGAGGAATTCGTTTCAGAGAGGAGGAGCTAAGCTCCATCAAAAATCCGAGCGGAAAGGCAACAGAATTCGTGAGAGGAACAGCTACACAGAACATCAAAGGGGAGGAGTTACAAAAAGTCTGAGGGGAGGAGCTACACAATACCAAGGGGTGGGGGTGGGCAGGTATGTGAGCATCAAAGAGGAGGAGCTGTACATACTTGAACCCTGACTGTAGCATTGAGCAGCGTTAATTGGGACAAAATGTTGCAGAATTCCGGTAAAAAGTGGAATATATTCAGGATTTGAAAAAAATTTAATAAGAATTAACGGAAGCCCTGTGACTTTTTAAGGGGAAAAAAATTCTAATAATATTAACAGCAAAATAGAAGTGCCAAAACCTGAGACAGCAAGTGACATCAAGAAAAATATATTTTGAGTCTTTTTCTCGCATGCTTCTGCTGAGAGAAGGTTGTGATTGGTTTGCATGCCAGCCAATCAGAATATAGAAGTCTCCTCAATGATTGGCTATAATTGTGGCAGTTTGTAACTGTTTGTTTTGAGCGAGCACGCTGCGCGCACACAAACACATTTTATGCTCAAAATTGATTTTTGCTCACTCAAAAGACGTTTTTATTTGTGAAAAGACCTTTTATTCACAAAAACACAGTTTGTGCGCATGTAAAAGGTCTCTGCATTCTCAAAACAGGACTTTTTGCGCTCACAACTGTGGCGTTAATGCAATTCCATAAGAATTGAGCACTTTCACTTCTCAGGAAAGAAGTTAATCTCTCAGAGGATTGTCAGCTCGTGGAATAATCTTAGACCAATCGCAAAACGAAACCTTTCAACTTCACAACAACTAAAAGCATGTTCCAAAAGCGCTCAATTTTAGCAAAATCCTTCTGACAACCAGAAACAAGCAGCAATCTGTTTTCCATTGGACACATGGTGAGCAAATACAAGTTTCTTCCACTCAGATTCGATTAAAAGCTAAAAAAATCTTTTGCTAATAACCTGCTTTATACGTTTTGACTCTATATAAGAAACTTTCTGTCAGAACAGCGGAATTTTGGGCCAATCAATCGCCGAAACACGTGGAGAGAAAAAATCATTTTACTCACACGGCACAGTCCTGAGGTAGAGGTTGTCACGGATGATTTGCTGAAGTTCGTGGTCCACTGAACCCTTCTGGAAACGTAGATTTAGGTAATGTCGAAGATCTTTATCCACAACACCTCCTAAAACAAGTCAGAAAACACCAAATTAACTCTCTGGTCAATCACTTTTTAACATTTCTTTCTGATTTTTAACCCAAATTTAGTATTTTTGAAAGGAATTCCCCTTGGTACAAAAAGATCAAACACATTCCCTCACAGTTTATTTCTAATTGTTCAAAAATACTACAAAAAGTAAACTATATTTAATTTTGATTCAGAGTTTAGGTTTCCAGCAAAAGTGTCATTACGGCTACACAAATTACTTTCTTTTTGATTTTTTGTTTTAAGTTTATTTTTTTCCTCCACTATTTTACAATAATTTTTAAATTTAATATTGTTTTTTTTTATTCTCCAATTTAAGCTGAAAGTTAATGCCATTAGTTAAAGAAAAGAAACCAAATGTTATAGCATTTTTTATATTAAAATCAAGATATGTGTAATACCAATTTAGCTACTCATCATTACAGAAACAGAACAATAAAAATATATATATAAATATTTATTGTTATTTTCAGATTTTCAAGAGTCATTCATTTTCCAATCCGCTTATTCCCTTTTTTGGGGGGATTTTCAAGATATAAAATAAATCTCAAATGAAACGCTGTTTTGCAGGAGAGAACAACTCCTGCGAGAAATGTTACAATATTTTTCAAGGAGTTATCATATAGGCAAAAAAAAAACAATAGCAAGTTTTTATAAGAAACAAGGAGTGAAAAGAAGTCCTAACTCTGACGTCAAAAGCCAACGATATTTTAACTTTATGCATCTATACAAACTTAACATTTTTAAATTCAGTTGCAATTTCCAATGACCGTTTTAAAAAAATGCAATAGATTCAGCAGTTAGTAATATATATATATATATATATATATATATATATATATATATATATATATATATATATATATATATATATATATATATATATATATATATATATATATATATATAACTATATATATATATATATATATATATATATATATATATTTTTTTTTTTTTTTTTTACATTTTTGTATTTATATCACAATATCAATTTGCTGCCCCCAGTAAGATTGTGCCTGGCACCCACTACACATCCTCCCCCTTCCCAACACTAATCTTTTTACCACTAGTCATTCTGAACTTCTTTATATACTATTGAGAGACAATTTGACCAGTAAAAAAACAGAATAATTTCTGAAAACCACCATTTGTTTGAATAAACAAACAGAAAATGTACACAGTGTTATAGTTAAAAACATTTAAAGTTTTCAATTTCAAGTAGCAAATTGTAAACGGTGTGGTAAAGAAAAAATACAAATCGAATAAAATATAAAGAACTAAAATGAAAGCAATATTGTATCTTTCATAAAAACTTGTTTTACACTGTTCCGGTAAATTTTTTTTTTTTATCCTGTCGTGGTTCTGCTTCGGAGCCACCACATAATAGGTGCTTCATGTGGGCTGAACAGTTTTGTTATCTCCAGGGGAGCAAACACCTGATGTGGTGTTTCCTCCTCTGGATGAAAGCAGTGAGTTTTTGTAGTTATTTATTTATCCCATGGACCAGTTTGCATTATTTATGTCAGGACAGGAGGGTGTGAAAAAGCTTTTAAAACTATAAAACTGATTGCAAATTGTTTACAGCACTGAAATGTTTTAGAGCCTGTACTGAATTTTTAGACAGTTTTTTTAATCGGACAAATGTAAAACCGATAGCGTATTATTAACCATTTAAGGTTAAAAAAAACCTTACGAGTCACTTTTCAGTACTTGAAACTTTTTTTTAACTCTGTTGCAGTAATTAGCACTGTATGGATTTGTTGAAAAAAAATGCCCTAAAAATGTAAAACATAGTAAATAATTAATAATAATTTTTTTTTTTATTTTGAAAACCCTTTATAGATGTGTAAAAAGTAAATAAGTCACATTTAGAAGTTAAAGCTTTTTAAACAGATACTTGTTATCAAGCAACATATTTTACAACTGTTTTTATAGCACAGCTAATAACTTTAATAAAAATACTTTTTTAATGTAAATGTGACCGAAAAATTGTTTTCAATAACATCGATGTGTAAAAAGGAAATGTGTTAATTGAGGTTTTAAAAACATTTATAGTTTTTAATTAAAATTAAACATATGAAGGTTCATATAACAGAAATAAAAAAAATTATCATTTAAAAATGTTTTTTTTTTTTACCATTGCCTTTATACAACAATTGTAAAGCAAAAATGCCAATTTTCTGACTGTTACGGTAATGATTACGATTTGATAAATTAAAGAAAATCCCTTTGAAAATGTAAGACTGACATTAAATTGTTCACCAGACTATTGAAGTATAAAAAGGAAATATATTTTTAAAAACATTTAAACTCAATTAAATGTGAGTTTTACGAAGTAGCAAAAAAATTGAAGTTGCAGTGAAGAGAAAAGACAGTAACATTTACAATGTAATACATTTAGAAAGTACATTTGTAAATGTTTTTTAGATGCTATAAAACCATTAACATTTTATAACACTTTTATAGCAAAAGTGATAACTTGAATACACCTTGTTTTCAGATATTTTTTTTTTTTTAAATCTGAAGTAGCACGTAATAGAAGAAAGAGAAAAAAATGGTAATTGTTTAGTTTGTAGATATTATAAATATCATTGACATTATAGTCGATAATTTAGAAAAATTCTGATTTTCTGTTGCGGTAATGAGCATTTGATGGATTTGTAACCTTTAAGAAAATGCCTATTAAATCTACAATTGTTCATAAATTGTTTGCATAAAAAATATTGATGCATAAAAAGAGTTGTTGTAAAAAAATTTTTAACAGATATATATATATACATATTTAAAAAACATTTATGGTCAAAAAAGGGAAATAAGTCCTGTTCAATATTTGACATTTTTTAAAGGGATGATGACCCTCCTACATCCCATTCTGAAAACTTCAAAGCCTCTCTTCATGACATGTCAAAAAGATGCCATTTATGACCAGAGCATCTTTTTGCAAACGATTTCACAACTCCGGTAATTATACATTTAATAGGAATAAACGCATCCGTCACAACATAAGCAGAAAATTCAGAAGATTGTTTTGTCTTCCTACTGTTCCTGGCACATCCTGAGAGAGAGAGAGAGAGAGAGAGAGACACTGCCAGACACTAAGAACATTACAAACTCCAGCATAACTGCATCCTTTGCCTCCTCTAGGGAGAAAAAGACAGGAAAAATGACAAATCATCTCGCTCTTCTGTGCCTCAAGAGAATACGCAAGCTCTACCTATTTCTTCATTCTTAAATCATAACCTTGACCGTTCGAAGCACAAACAAGCTTCAGATCCCATCCTGAGAGCATCCGGTGAGAAGCCATCACACTCAACATCGTTTCACAAGTCCAGAATAGATCGCATCTCTCGTCACTGTGCAGCACAAACACATTTCAAAGCTGAATTTCATTCATTCTCAGCATGATAATATGAAATAAAAGCAGCATAGCAGTGACCGAAATGCAGCAACGAGTGTTGCACAGCTGTTGCGGTGAAAAGGACATGGCATAGCATCACAAAATTCCAAGGAGAAACGACAACGGAGACATCTCACAGGTGATTAGACTTCTCCATTCACCAAAGCTAAATAAATATCTTATAATCCATAATCACAATGGCTCTCTCCTCCATTCCCTTCACATAAAACAACGATATCCCAATCCTGATTCCAGCGGTCCAGATCATCTGCTCCCCTGCCACTGGACGTACTCACCCCCTTCCAAAATCCTTTGTGTTATTCCCAGTAATGCTTTCAATCCCGTTTTAAATCAAATCCTCAATTCGTCCATGGATGGACCAATGAAAGAGACACCGGTTCTGCAGCTAATTTAATCCAGAGGAAAGAGGGAACGCGGGGGGAGGATGAGAAAAGGGTGACAGAGCCGTCGACAGTCAGGAGACAACAGAGAGGGAAAAAAGCTTCTGCCGGCCAGGAACCTATCACAATGAAGCCAGTATTTTCATTTGCTAGGCACATATCAAAGTCTACCGCCGCCCCCTATTGGCAGACGCTGGTGCAGCAACCGCTGCAGGTGAGCGTGAATGATACAGATGCTTTGGGACACTGCACAAGAAAGACCAGCTTGTTTTCACAGCAGAGCTTCCTGCTTGTTGGCATTGCGTGAACTTGACCTTGTGAACACATCATTGTCATAAGTCAAGACGAAAATATCTGGAAAAAGGAGCCGCAAGCAATAGTGTATTGCTTCCGCCATAGCATCTTTAAAGTATCATCCAAACTTTGTACATTTTTAATTAGGTTTTGTATTTCAACAACTTGTACCAAATCCTAGTAATCCAA
The DNA here is from genome assembly GCA_007224835.1 of Danionella cerebrum. Classification (NCBI taxonomy): domain Eukaryota; kingdom Metazoa; phylum Chordata; class Actinopteri; order Cypriniformes; family Danionidae; genus Danionella; species Danionella cerebrum. Next base: position 1,163,174 of record SRMA01027339.1, read on the forward strand.
ATCACATTTTGGAAAGTTGTTTGACCAAATTGTCACATTTTACTAAGGCTGTAACAATATATTGTGGCACAATATATCGTAATACAAAGCGGTCACAATACATATCGTGGAACTACTGGGAAATATAGTCTAGAAGCTGAAGTGTATTTGCTTCTTGGAGTGATTGTGATTCTAGTCACTTCTGCAACTTCTTTGCCTCCTCTTCTTGTTTCATGTAATATTTATTAGGAGACAAATATCCTTTACTCATTTTTTAATTAGAAAGATTCAAAAATGATCTCTCTATCAATTATACTAAAAAACATAACTTAATGTAAACATTAACACTGCCCTCTAGTGGATGGATGGTATCAAATGCTCTCACTAGATCCTAGCATTCTTAGCTTTGTGGTCCCAAAGCAGTTTGAACTCCAGGGTTTCAATAGTTGGTCAAAATAGTTTTGTAAAATATTGTGACACATATTGTACCGTAGACATAATATTGAGGTATGTATGGTATCGTGAGCAGAGTGTACCGTTACACCCCTACATTTTACTATTATTATTTGTGGTCACTATTACTATTACTATATGCAATAACTATTACTGTTTGTTTGTTTGTTTGTTTGTTTGTTTGTTTGTTTGTTTGTTTTTTTGCGGCCTCCTCTTTCATCCCCTTGCAGTCATATTCATCTTTAGATCACTGGCTGAAGGGGATCAAAGGTTGGTACGCACTATTGTCAAGACATCCCGACCCCGGCCTTGTTGGGCTGACTGCATCTGAGGGTGCCCTGCGTAAAGTGTTCCATCGAGTTCAACCCCTGCACCCGAAGAGAGCACCTTTCTTGACCATAGAGTCAAAGATAGAGCAGAGACCAAGCCCAGACTGGAGAGAACTGTGACCCAAATACAGCCCAGATGTAGAGATTATCGGGACTTAGACACAGCTGAAACCAGAGAGTAGTGCGACTAAGACAACGTAGAGATGTGTAACGTGTTGAGACCAAGACACAGCGAAGAGTGGAGCGTATCAAGACCAAGAAACAGTCCAGACCAGAGAGTTTAGAGTAAGATACAGCCCAGAACAGAGAATATAGACACCAAAACACAGCCAAGACTGGAGAGTATTGAAACCACACCTTAGAGTATTGACGCCAAGAAAAATACAGAGGCTGGAGAAAACCAACACCAAGACAATCCTGAAACCAAGATGCATGAAACCACAGAATATAGAGACAAAAAAAACAAAACAAACCTTAGTCCAAGACACAGCCCAGACTGGAGATTATCTAGATAAAATGACACCCCAGTTTATAGAGTATTGAGGCCAAAACCAACACAAGACTCAAGAGAATTGAAACCCAAATGCAGCCCAGACTTAAGAGATTCTCAGAACTTGGACACAGACTGAAATGTGTTGAGACCAAGAAACAGTCTAGACCAGAGAGTTGAGTCTACGATACAGACCAGACCACTGAATAGACACCAAGACGCAGCCAAGACTGGAATTTGTCAAGATCAAAATACACCACATGCCCTGAGTATTGAGGTGACAAACCCAAGACCAAATGCAGCCCATACCGATTTAAGAGATTACCGGGATACTGGAAAGTATTGAGACCAAGACACAGTCCAAATCAGAGAGCATTGAGACCAAAACACAATGTAGACTGAAAACGGTCAAGATCATAACAAACCCCAGACTTGAGAATATTAATACCCAAGACATAGCTAAGACCGGAAAGTATTGAGACCAAGACGCAGTCCAAACCAGAGATATTTGACACAAAAACATAACCAAAACTTTACCAAAGTATTGATATCAAAATACACCCCAGAGCCTAAGTATTGAGACCCGAGATAAAGCTGAGGCAGAAATGTGAGACTAAGTCCCAGCCCAGACTAGACAGTATCACGACCAAGAAAAATCAAAGACAAACCCGATGCCAAGATACAGAAAACCACAGAATATCAAGACCAAGATACAGCTCAGACCAAAAAGCATTGAGACCATACTGTAGAGCATCAAGCCTTGACCGGAGAGTATTGAGATCAAAATACAAGATATTTTTGGGGGTTGAGCACCAAAGGTACAACACTAATGTAATTGCTTAGATTAATATTGTTTCATGACTCTCAGGGCATTTGGGGGGGGGCCTAATCGAACTCGAAAAATCACCAAATTTTGCACACATCATCAGAACTGGAGAGAATTGGGGTTCGAAAAGTGGGAGTGGCAAAATGGCTCTAGAGCGCCACCTAACGTGTTACAGCTTCTGGTGCGGTAACAAAGGTGAAGAAATTTAGCACACGTGTTCGATTCCAAGAGATATTGATTGCTTTCCAAAAATCAACAGGAAGTCGGTTATTTTGCAAAAATCTTTTAAAATGGCCAATTTTGCCTGTGGCTTACTTTGACAAACTCCTAGAGATTTTATCGGTTCATCTTCAAATTCAATCAGTCTAATCTTAAGGCTTGTGGAATGATACATTTAGAAGCTTTTTCTGTCTTCGGTAAACAGTGTGCGCACGACAACCATCGAAATTTAGCTATAAACAGGAAGTCGTTAAAACACTATCTTACAATTTCTGATTGCGACAAAATTTACCAATTATGTTAACAGTCGTTATTTAAGCTTTTAAAAGGAACCTTCCTTGAAGACATATGCAAAGCTTATTGGAGAATATTATTACTCATACATTTCTTTAAATAAAATTGCTAATGAAGCCTTAATTATTTTTTCTTCAAAAATAAACATAAAGAAAAAGATTTACCGTATTTTTCGGCTCATAAGACGCACTTTTTCTTCCCCAAAACTGAGGGGGAAAAGTTGGTGCGTCTTATCGACCGAATGCAGAGCGCCGCGAAGTCCGGTCATGGCCGTATGAGAGGCGTAAGAGCTCCGGATATTTGTACACCCGGCGCTGTGCGCTGACGTCATCGCCCATCTCTGCCATAGCGCGGTCGTAACGGAAACAGGAAAAAACTACATTTTCCACAATGCCTTTGGCTTCCGCATCCATACTCAAAAGTGAAACTACAGAGCTCAGCTGCCGTTTCTCACACATTGAACGTAAGAGTCTCGCATTTGAGTGATCTCTCACGCTACAAACCCGATTTCTCACGCTAAAATACATTTCAAGATGTGAGGGTGCCCAGATTCTTTTAAAGGTTTAAAGGGAGGCTCGACTAAAAAAGTTTGAGAACCACTGTATTATTACTAATGTGGGGGCAATCTTACTAGCTATTATTAGTAATGTAGTGACAGTGTTATGTGTCTTATGTGCCGGTGCGTCTTATGAGCCGAAAAATACGCTAATTGGCAAATATATTCAATTGTAAATGTTTTTAGAATGCGGTAAAAGATTGAAGGCATTGCAACAGTGGCTGAATGTTGACTGAGTTTCTATTCTATAATTAAGAATTACTACGACTGAAACAGTTCGAGGAAAGCTGAAATCGACTTGAGAATCTCAGCGCCTCCTTTAATGACACGAGCGAACGCTTTTAAATGGCGTCGTGCCAACAAAGACACAAACCACATCGTTTGAATTTCAAGTAAATAAATACGCTCTCAGGATCAATTCTAGATCACTGTGACAAAGCATGTGCTACAGGCCATTGAATAAGACATTAAAGCCTACAGCTATATAGTGATTAGAGAACACAAAACCCATTTTGAGCTGCTCTCGATGACTCCAGGCTCTTAAAGCAGCGTCTTTGTTTTCTATCCCGCTGTCGAGTAATTCCACACAAGCTGAAAACACCTCTTTTATTTTTCTACATCTCTCTAATCCCAAAACAAACCCTGTCTCCTCTTCATATTCTACACAGCAAAAATAAAGAAATGCTGGTTATTTACCAGACTCTTGTTTCTGATCCTGAAGCTTTATACTACGATAAAAGAGTTGTCATGAGTCACCTAGATGTGGTTATCTAGAAATATTTCTAATTTAAAAGATTAAAAACACTATTTGTAGCCCTGTTCTGTTATTATCTAAGACAAAAATGTATTGATTGATAGCATAATTATCACACAACCTTTAAGTGTCTGGATTTTATTTTATTTATTTTGTATATTTTATTTGAGCAATCATTTATAGATAATTACTTCTAAAAAGATAGGTTTTATATATGTGTAACGGGGTGTAACGGTACAGTGTCTTGGAGAGTTCGGTTCGGTTCATTCGGTTCGGTACAAAACAATAAGAACTTACATATTCTTTATTTTGAAAAGCTGCCAATACACAATAGAATTCTTGCATAAAATAAATAAAAGTGACACATTTGGGTGATATTTTAAATAAATTGCACTCTTTATAAAGAAATACACATTTTTAAAATAAAAAATGAAATACTGCAACTAGTTTGGACCTGAAAACTTTTAACACTAGCAACAGCTTCAGCTTGTAACTCAACAAAACTAACTATTCAAGTTTTAAGTTTTTGGCCAAAAAGATTAACCTATCCACATTTTCTGAAGAGAGCATAGATCTGGTTGCAGTGACAATATCTCCAGCAGTAGAAAATGTTAGATTTGTTGCCTGCCACATACCCGATCTCCGTGGAACAATGTCGGTATACAACTTTAAATTTATCCACTCGTCTATCCCCGTTATATATTTTAACAGAGAAGCAAAAGTGTTCCCAAACAGGAGACGGTAGTGAGATGGGAGGGTCTTCAAGCTCTGGCTTCTCTTTCGCTGTTGCTATTTCTCAGTTACTCATGCAGCTCTACTGTGCTTCACTCAATAGCGTCCGTGTGGAAACTCGCTTAGGAACATTGTTCCGCTGCGCTTAATATCGCGCTAATAATAAATTTATATTATTTAATTTAAAAAATATATACCAAAACGGTACGCAAGTGTACCGAACCGAACAGGCCGCACCGAAACGGTTCAATACATCCCCGTGAACCGTTACACCCCTTATATATATATATATATATATATATATATATATATATATATATATATATATATATATATATATATATATATTGTACAGTGAGGAAAATATTTTAACTTGTGCTAAAATTTGTAAAGACCAATTTTCAAAGAGCAACTCTTTCACCTAGTTCTCACCTGAACCATTCAGACGTTCATCTTTCAAACTGGCTTTCCGTAGGTTACGCAATGTCAAATTTAAGACTTTTTTAGGACCTTTAGGAATTAAATTTAACACCTACTTCATGCTTATGTTTATCTAACAAACTACCAAAAAATTAACCATAAAATATAAAATCACTGTAAAAAAAAATTGCATGAAAGTTGTCATCAAATGTAAACATTAACTGCAACTTGAAACATTGTGCACAGATAGAAAAAAAAATACTAAATGTTCTGTACCAACATCTTATACAGATTTGACGTGACGTTTTCATTCATTCATTTTCCAACCCGTTTATTCCCTTTTCGGGGTCACGGGGGCACACCCTGGACAGGTGGCCAGTCCATCGCAGGAAGTGAAGTTTTGTTTTACTAAAAGAACTTCAGATTATCAACCAAATGGTTCTGAAAGTATCAGCAAAAGCAGAACTTCTGGTCGTTTTTTAAACATTCAAACGTGCCATACTCGAGGCGAAGTTTTCCTTCAAAACTTCCATTTTTAATGTACATTAACTTATTCAGACCTATAAATGCACTTATGACATGAAATCTAACAATGAAGTCTCATGAGAGAATCCATTATGAAAAGTTACTGTTATACGGCTATCAATGGCGCAACTTTTCATGTAAAAAAAAAAAAAATTTTTTGTGATTTCAATTACATTTTCGAACATGAAAACCAACATAAAAAGATTGTTTTCATGGTTGTAAAAACTTTGTAAATGACAAAAATTACTTTATTTGTGGTTGCTGTGGCAGCTATGTTTGTTAAACAACCACATATGCAGCTCAGAAATTTGTCTCAAGCACACTGAAGTGCATTAAAAAATTTTTAAAGGTCTAATATTGGGTTTTTTGATATTTTTTAACCCTTAAAAGTCCCTGCATGCACCAGTGTATATTTGTTATTTGAAGTTTGTTTTTATATTATTTGGTTTTAAATACATTACGAGAGTTGACATAATTCGCAAGATATTTCAAATTAAAATTAGAAAAATGCTGATCTTTGTGTTTCATTTTCATTTTACAGACCCCAAATCAGTGCCATCTAGTGTTGAAAAGAAGTGATATCCTTTGGATGTGCAAGACCTGTGATATGGCTTGTGTTTTTCAAATTTCTGCCACGAAACTTAGCAAAATGGAACAAGGAGTGCTTGGAACAATGTACAAGGTTTAGGAGAGGTCCACCTGTTGTTTTTTTTATATATATAATTTTCATATTATCGTTTTGAACTTGCCTCTGCTTTTTGGAGGGATCTATGAAAATGAATTGTTGAATTTAATCTCAACTCTTTAGATGTTTGCTAAAAAACATAAAATATTACAAAATGTACTATTCAGAATTGTGATTTTTGTACAAAATCAGTGTTTTAGTGAAAACATTAATATATGCAAACGAAAAAAAAATATAAAAAAAGAAGCTGGGGGTGTCAAGTAATGGTACAAATAAAATGGTTTTAATGGATTAAATTTTGCGAGCAAAACACTCAAAAAAGCCCGGACTTCTAAAGGTTAAGAAACTCTTTTAGACGTCTACATGTGCTTTATTCCTTCATTTATTTTCTTATCCCAGCACATGTTTTTATTTAACTTGTGATTTTAGCTGCTTGTTAAACAGTTTTAGCATAAAACAAATAACCTCATATAGATTTGTTTTTGTTATAAAATACAGTTTCCCCAAGGTTTAAGGGGGTGTGCGCTTTCAAATTGTGGTTCACAGCTGTTTGCACATTTAATTTACTCACAATCACTTTTAATCGTCACATACACTGTTAGATGCAGCAAAATTGAAGATCATAAATCTACTTTATGCTTCTATTTTTATTGAACTTTTCTGGTGGGTGTGAGCTTGCCAGTCAAAGAAGATTGGTGCCCCTCGATTGAACAGTAGGGGAAACAATGTCTTAAAACAACCACTTAAAAGCAAGCTTTAAGCCACAGAGCATGGTTTTAAAAGGTTCCATCAAACAGAAAAACACTCTGAAGTTCTGTAAAGAGCAGCCAGTCCGAATTCTAATCCCAAACTTATTTTTGAGCTTAACTTTGGTTCCACTGAACTGGTGCTGCATTTACAAGAAGACGAACGTCAATGGTTATGAAATAACCGCACTCATGACACGTGGATAGGTGTATAAATAAACTCCATCAGCATTTTCTATCATGTACAGCTTTTCCGTGACTCTATTGAGTCTGGTGTTAGCAACATTAATGTCATGGATTTCACCACAAGGAATGATTAGAATGGGTTATTGCCGATTTGTATAAAAAAAAAAAGATCTATCAAACGCATAGACATAGAAACGAAACATGCTTGGCCTGAAAGGAGCTGATCTAACGCAAAAAATAAAGTCTGTGTAGAGGGCAACACTTGAAATTAAGAAATGCAAAACAATCAACAAAGAAACACATTTTGAAAATTGAACCTCTCTTCGTGAGGAAATGCTGCAAAGATCTGCCGATTCCACCAGTGCAGAGAGGCAAAATGAGCAGAAGTAGTGCCCACCTCATGACAGATGGCATGGATCTAAAGCATAAGAGCATAAATCATAATTAATTATTTACTAAATGTGTTTTTCTTCCTTTTTAGTACACCAGGCAGTGTGAGAAACCATTACAAACATCTCCCTTTCACTCCCTCAGAGAAGATGCATCCGACAACATGTGGTTGTAAGCTCTTTGGTTAAAAATAAATAAATATTATTATTCCGCTCGTTCATGCTGTACATTCATCCAAGTGTTTCGTTCATCTTCTGGGGAAAGTTAAAGAATATTTTTCAGACCCTCCACTGCTATCCCATACTCATGAATCTGTCAATTTCACTCTAGAAGCCAATTTCTTGAGGGTTTCCTTTTTAACAACCAAAAATTAAAACTGCAAGCAGCGATCAAAGGGCTTGAGCATTTCCGGTGCCATCACCTCTCGGTGGGCAGTTTGTTGCAATATGCATTATGAGCGATACTACTTTAAAAGATGTATTCAAGCAAGAAATGTTAAGTTTACTGAACAATACAGAAAAAGATAAAATTAAAACCACATTGTCAGGACCTCCAGGTAGCGCTAATGAGTCTAAATATTTACTAAGGTTTATATAAATTCAGACCGAGACTGTTAGCATAGTTGGTGAATTCGTGACCAATCAGATATGACTGACTTATATCAACTTCCTGTTTATGACTAAATGTTTATGAACACACACAGTTTAATGAAATCAAAAAAGCTTCGCAATTGAACTTTCCATATGCCCTAAGATTAGATTGACAGTTCTGAAGTGAACAAATACAATCTCTGGGAGGAGTTTGCTAAGGCATGACAGTTCTAGACTTTTTTTTTTTTTCAAAACACCACTCAAATTTACTTTTTGTAGGTTGTGGTCTCTTACATAAGTGTTACTCCTTCAAACCATCTAAAATAAAAGGGATATTCGTTGTGGCCACTACAGGGCGCTGTTACTGACACTGTAGGTTGCTGTGATATACATCAATGGAAATGGCCTGAAAGGTGACCGAGAACCAAATGGTCACAATGCCAGCGCTCCTGTGTTCCTCTATGGAAAGGGGAAAACCACCTATACAGGACTCCACCAATCAGGCCTTTATAGTCTCCAGATGGACTTCTTATTAAAAAGCCAAAAGCACACACAATAAAGATTGAACTCTTTTGAGTCCACAGCAGAATCTGCCTTCTAGACATTACTATACCTACAGTGAAGCATGGGGGTGGCAGCATCATGCTTTGGGCTAGGGGTGGGCGATATCTCGATATTTAAAATATATCGAGATATTTTTAAACTCGATATGAATTCTGGCATATCGTACATATCGATATAATGTCTTATTTTTAATTTTCGCCACTTTGCTTGTGTGCCTTCTCTGTGCTGCGCTCGTCCGCGCCTCCTTGCTTTTGTTCCCCCTCCCCTCCTGTCGTCTCATTCAACATGGCGGCGCCCGCAACTAGCCCGGAGGCTACTTGTTGCAAAAAAAGAACAGCTGGCCCCATTATATGGAAATACTTCGGTTTTAAGTCGTCAGACGAACAACAGACAGATGTCTACTGCCGTGAAAGTTTCTGTCAACCAAAGCGCAACTAATCTCCACAATTCTATAACGCGGAGTGTAGAATATGAAAGACAGAGCGCGAGGTGGTGTAGCATCACAGAGTTCATGGCATTTCGCAAAGCCGTGGACATGGCACCCATATCCGTCGTTGAACAACGTGGCTTTAAACGTATGCTAAAAACACTTGATCCCAGTCAGATACAGTTTACCGAGTCGTCATTACTTTTCGAGACAGGAACTCCCGCGACTGTACACTACAGAGAGAGCGCGGCTTGCTGCTGAATTGGAAAAGGTTACTTACAACAGAGGTCCTGCAAAGATGAGTTGAGTTGTTTTATTTTTGAATGAAAAGAAGGCAATGTGTATTTTTTTACAGTTAAATTATTATTTATGTTATCAGGGATTTTGTTTATATCCTAAATGTTACAGGAGCACTTTGTCCCTATTCACTGCCTGTTTTTTAGTTGTTTTATTTTTGAAAGAAAAGGCAATATGTACTTCTTTATTGTTTTATAATATGTATACAAGGATTTCTGAAAGAAAATTTGCAGAAGCACCTCTGAGCGTCAATAAAAACGACTTTGAAATTTGTAATATTTGTTTTTGCAGTAGTTTTTTTTGGGGGGGGGGATGGGGGGGTTAATCCTGTCGATATCGAGATATATCGTATATGGAGATATAGCAAAATATATCGAGAAATATTTTTTGCTTCATATCGCCCAGCCCTACTTTGGGCACATTTCTGTTTTCTCGTTCCACTCTTGATCTCATTATGCCCAGACAAAACCAAGTTGACCAAGTATGCCCCAACTCAACAACAAGTTATATATATATATATATAATTACTATTATTATTTTTTTTCCTTAAAAAAGCACTGCTTCAAAATCTCATTACACTTGATTATGTGAATACTTGGAGTACACAAAAACCCATATACATCATGTATTTTACAATTTCTTTATACCCAAATTGGGTAACAATTAATTAATTAAACATAACCCCAGATTAACAGGCATGTTTTTTTCTAACCCCAGCCCTATTTTATTGTAAACCCATCCATGTTTCTGCATTGTCAGCTGTCATTGATCATGAAATATCCAAATATTAACGTAATATATTTTCTGTAGTTGTTCACTACATTTAATTTTAAAACACTGCATCACTCTTTAAACACATTTCCAGTTAGTTGCATGCAAAAATTCGAATAATTGACATTAAACCACCTATATTTTCGATATCTACAACTACGATACATTTTTGAGTGCCGTTTTTAACAAAGGGTCTGAGGTTTTATACAAGGGAGCGGGTCATCTAAGGGTTTACACTCTTCAAAATGGCAATCACACCATGAGTCTAACAATAGCATTTAGATGTTTCAAAGCGTGTTGATTGCAATCAGCCCCTCTGGAAAGCACATTAAAATGTTCATAATCCCAAATAGATGCCTGGAGCGTTGTCAGATGGATCCTTTACAAATTAAGCGCCACTTGTGCTCCACTTGCTTAGTGAGTGGAAGACGGCAGAAAAGCAGAAAAGACTGCTTTGCCTCACTTGTGTGCATCAAAAAAGACCATTGTAGACTCAATTTGTTCTATAAGTAACAGATTATCAATAGGCAGTTGTGTGTTTTACCATTTTAATTGCACCATATAGAGAACCAAACCGATCCAATGTGGCGCTAAAATGGTTCAATGTAATAAAAATGTGTGTGTGTATATAGTCCAGTGCAACTAATCACAAACCTAAACAGTTGTTTTGCTGTATTTATTCTAACGTGGCAGCAATAAAAAGGTCCCAGCACCTCTGGCATCATCGCCTCTCTGTGGCCAGTCTAATAAGTTTTTACAAAGTAATTAACTTCCTGTTTTTTGGAAACTCTTTCCAATATTTTTTTTGTAGGCTTTGTACTGTCGCAGGAGAGGGATCACACAACAAGGTTGTAACAGAAAAGTGTCCCCAGAGGGTGGATTTATTGATGAGAGATACGTGATGTGATAGAGTGCAGTCTTAGGGGCTATGGTCGTGCTGTCTTCTCCCTGGTTCGTGCCGGTGAGTGTTCCCGTGGTGTTCGTGCTCGTGCTCTGGCTCGGGTCTGTGCTCGTGCTCTGGCTCAGGTCCGTGCTCGTGTTCTGGCTGGCGATCGCTTGGGCGGATCGGGCTTCGAGGAGGAACCGCTTCGGAACTTCACGGGGCGTCTGGAGTGAGAGAGAGAGAGAGAGATAAGCTGCTGCCCTCTTCGGAGATCATGCTCGTTGTGGAAGCTCTCTTCCTCTCTCTTATACTGCCGCGCTGATGAGACGTGGCTGTTCCCGCTTTGCCCTTGATAGCGGGCTCCAGGTGTTCCGTGTTTATGCCAGGACCGCGCTGATCGGAATGGGCCTCCGTCACAGTACCCTTACATAAGTATTCCATGTTGGCACTAGGTGGTGCTATAACAGACACTGTAGGATGTGTATTGATTTGTTCAGACATTCAGACATGCACTCTGTCGAATTTGGGCCTGATCGCACATTGTACGCCTGAGTAATTAACAACTTTCTGTTTATGTCAGTTTCGCTTTTGACGACCACCTGCGCACATCGTTTAACAAAGTCAGAAATGCTTCTCAATTCACCACTGGATACACCTTCAGATACGAGAAACGGAGTTTGGAGTTTTGTTACAGTACCACAATCAAAAGTGGTGACAGAGGTTTTTGAAATATAGCCAACAATTTTTGAAACACGATCCATATCACCAGGGCCAGGACCAAATGGGTGCCCAAAGTGGAAAAATTACAAAAAAACATTCCAAAAATGCATTTTTTTTTGCCCACAAAAAAAAATCAAATGGAAAAAATATAAAATGATACTGTAAAATATTCTTACATTTTGTAGTCTGACAGTCTAAAAGACTAACTGAAATAACGTAAAGTGTTTTTGAATAGATCCATAAGAGAAAATGACAAATGGAACTTAAGTTTACCCAACATACTTTTTGTGTGTGCCAATGCTTTTTCAAAAAAAAAAAATCCAAGTTCAGAAAGAAAAATTTTCTTAAAATTTGGATTCAAACAGTATCTTATTACTCACCATAACACCGTAAAGAGTCCAGAAGAAAACGAAGCATGGCTCCCCAAAGCAAAATGAGCTCGTCATGGCTGGGGTTATTAGATTCCACAAAGGAAACCTCGATTAAACTTTTAACGTTTATGGAAAGACTGAGGAAAACGCATGTAGAGTAAAACTGTTTAAATAAACGCAATGAGAGAGTACATCGTGAAAATTTTGATTTCAGAACATCTCAAAGTTTGCACTTTTTTTTCACAGGCGGATAAACGCCAAAACATGACTATTAAACAATAAACCTGTTGTGATCCAGAAACCCCGCAGATCTCCTTCAATAGAAAGAACATGACAGAGTAGGATTACAACAAAACTTTTTTTAAATATTCCTAAATATAATATAGATGCAGATATATGCAGATCAAAAAAAGAAATGTTTTATTAATATATAAACATTGGTTTTTTTTTTTAACAATTTCTTGTGAGCAGGTGGGATAATGGTGCTCCCCTCTAGGAGTTGGTGCCCTATACCTTGCGTGTAAGTAGCTACTGCATATCATTTATATAAATAAGTCTTGGTACCCTGCATGTCTGCTGACTTTCAATCGCCGACGACAAACTGAGAGCGCAACGTAAACTGAAACGTGTTGGGTGGTGCTATAGAGCCATTTTGCCACACGCACATTTCGAACCACAATCAGACGTTCATTTTCAACTGTTCGAGCACGTAACAGTAACAATACTGTACGCACCTTCGGTGAGCGAGTCCCAAGAACCCGTAGCTGTGTTTCCATTTTTAGTTTACCTATTTTTTTGAGCATTTTAGAATATCACACAAAAAAAAACCTGGATGGAAACATCAAGATGCGTAAACATGTTGAAAATGTACATTAAAAAATTATACGCCAAATAACCAAATAAATCGCAACGCAACATTGATGCATTTTTTTCTGTTGGAACTGAGGCACGATAGGGCGGCATTAATGGAAAAACCAACGGAACGATTTCATTGCACAACGTCTGAAATGTTTTGGTCATTCTAAAATTGTTTGTCAGTAACATGTTTCACCTCCAAGAACTGTCTTAACTGGCTGCGTTCCCAAAGATCAGCCTCCCGTCAAAAGCAAGACGACATGTCTGCGTGAATTGCGTTTCATGTTCACATTAATTTACATTAATATTCATGCATTTGTTCTTTATCTTTTCAGGAGATGGTTTAAAGTTCACTTTAATTTTTACAGTACACCTATTGTAAGTTTAACTTGCCAGAATATCTGTTATGTGTGAAAGCTAAAAAGCCTTCACAGCTCTCTCCAGCCAAATAACAGTCTGCACCTAATAAATATGAGGCGTTAATATGATTTCATGATACAAATGAGGAGAACAAATGGTGAAGCATATCAAAACAGCTCTTTGCATTAAAGAGCGAGGCGGCTGAAATGATTGGATTTTGTTCTATTGTTTTTCTCATTCTTTAGTTGCAAACGAATGCAGAACACAAAAGAAGATATTCCATAGAAGCACTAAAGCTACCAGAAAAATACGTTAAAACCCATCACTACAATCTATACGAATCAGAAGTGACCAATGGGAGAAGCCGAGAACATGTAGGTGACTAGCCAATGACTGCTGCAATAGATGCTAATGATTACAATAATAATGATTGAAATAATGTAAGAATAATATGGTTGTAATGAGTTTGAACTAAAGGTTATTTTAATCTGATATTTTAACATTTAAAAAAAATAATAATAATTTGATCTTATTTATACTTTGCATATTTTGCGAGTTTTTAAAAAGCTCTATTATTTCTAACTATGTAAAAATTCCTTTGACTTGAATGAGATCGCACCTGCGATCTCCATTTGCGTGAAGCAACTTAAGCCACCAGATTAGAGAGGTCATATGCATGAGCTTTTATGGTCACTCAAAATTAAACAATTTTAGGATGCTATAAAGTAGATCTGTATTCTGTTGTAATTTAGTTATATAGTAAATTGTTTTCACACTGTTTTGTGGGCGGGATCATAACAGACGCATCAGCAAGCGGTGAAATTCCACATTGTTCACTTCAGGAGTAGTGTGACTGTCTGGTTAGAACACGATACTTCATGTCTTTACCCACATCGCTTTACAGGCGAGAGGCAGGGTACACCCTGGAGAAGTCACCAGTTTTCACACGGTTACTCCTGAAGGAAATTTAGAGAATTCCATTAACTGGACGCATGATTTAGTGGCGGAAACCGGAACCCACACAACAGGATTCTTTTATAGTTATTTATACCCCCATGATCCCTTTAGGGCTTTTCTGCACGTTTAAAACATATGACAAAACAAAACCTGATTCTTTTAGGAGCGGTGTAAAAAAAAACGTGGATGTGATGATCCCGAAATCGCGTTGTCTGAGATCGCAATTTTCAGTCAAAAACGATAGATCGTTCAGCCCTACCGTTTAATATAGTTGAAAATCCAGCAAAAAGTTGCCCTTTGATTGCCAACTTCACTAGTTGATCATTAGTTTATTTTCTATTTTTTTTAAGTGCAGGTTAAAGCAGCTGATCATTCTAGGAAGTTGCATGGTGGGAGGATTATGAGGCAAAAATTAAGTATCTGCCCTGAAAGATCAATCAAAAATGTGTTCCTTCCCAGTGACACGTGGCTCTGAGGAACTGTGATTGTGTGAAGGCAGCCTAGTTGACTGCTTGATATTTATATAACTGTCAGAATTGGGTCATAATGACAAGCAGGGCATCAAAGTCTCTGTAAGCAGCGAGCTGCGCAAGAAGAAGCTGGACACACACACCAGTAAACCCACCATCAAATCAAAGCAGGACAAAAAAAACACCAGTGCAACAAATCCCACGTCATGTAACTGTACACATTTAGATTACATCAGGTAATAATCTTTATAATTACTGATTTAAAAACCTGCAAGTCTTCATAAACACAACTAAAAGTAATCAGGTCTGGGGTCAGTCAGTCTAATGGATAATAGTCAACATAACGACTGACCGTGATTGGGAGTTTCGGTAAGAGTTCATCAGAGTTGTTAACTGCTATCTTTATGTTAATCATTGAGATTTTAAATGAACAAATATTAGAGCTGTACAGAAATGGGCCACCTTCAGAAGGGCTGAATTGCATTCAATGTTGACTTCAGGATAATTAGCTCACTGTTCTGATTGACCGAAAGCCTTGAATATTCATGAAGTTGTGCTCAAAGAGAAATTGTCTGATGAGTGAACAACGGTTTAATGCTTCAACAACAAACAATCTGAGTTCCATTTCTACCCTGATGTGGCCCGCCAGGTAATCTAATGTGGCCCGCGAGAGCTTAAAAGTTTTGAGTGTCGAAAAAAAAAACATTTGCCACAATGCCTTTGGCTACGGTAGCTGCAACAGTGTTTCCGCATGCATCCGTGAAATGGGCGGAGCTAATAGTTTATCTGTGATCTGTTTCTTGAGCCTGATGATAAAAGATGATGATCGAAATGCATCGTCTTCAGTCTGTGAGGGGTTTTTTTTCGCTAAACAAATGACAAAAATGCTATTTTTCTTTATTCATTTGGACAGTTTGATCCTTCATTAATGGAGTTATGTGGGTTTTCATAAGCTGACAAAAATCAAAAGGATTTATATCAGAACAACAAACATACAATTGTTTCTATGCAACTGAATTGTCCTTGAATAAGTTATAAATAATGAGTTATTTAACATTAAGGAGTAGTTACATTTATTTTACATTACAATAATTATTATTAATTATTGTTTTACATCTGGGGGGGGGCAGATTCTTTTAAAGGTTTAAAGGGGGGCATGACCAAACAAGTTTGAGAACTACTGGGCTAGGGACAACCTGTTTCATAATGGCTGAGACCAATCCCGGACCAGTTGCTGACGACTATTTTCGCTGCAATACATGCGTCTGCAGCAGAAGCGTTTCTAATGAAAATGCACATCTTTAAACATTTGTTTGTCCATTTTGCAGATGATAAAATCAGAAATGTCTAAATGTCAAGAAAATGCAAACTCTGTTCAAATCTCCATGTCTACAAAAAGCAAATTACCTGGAAAGTTTTGGAGATCATACTCGAGCCCAAATCATTTGAATTAAACACTTAATCATGCAGTTTGACACCTATTAACCCTTGAAAGTCTGAGGCTTTTTTTGAGTACTTTTTTCGCTACTTTACAATTTCCTCTAATAAATTACCTTTAAAACTGTTTTGTGACGATGCTTGATATCATTTTTAGTACACAATAGTTCCACAATAAATCTGAAATTTTACATAAAAAAAGGTCAAGTCTAAGCATAATTGCAAAAATGTGTATTTATAACAAAAATAAAAAATCCTTCCTTCCTACTTAATTTAAAACAGCCGGAGTGATTGGCACATGCACCAGTGATTATTGATTTCTTGTTTTAATGGAGAATAAAAGGCTGGAAGGGTGTGGTGTCCAAGACACAGCAGCTGCTCAGAGGAATACCACAAGGTTCAGTCCTTGGTCCTCTGCTCTTTCCATCCTAGACTATCTGCTTGATTAACTCTCCCCGTCTTTCCATCCTGACTCGCATAACTCGCATAACAAACTCTCTTAACAGCATTTCAACACAGACTCAGGCCCATCCCGACTGTCCCAGACTGAACGAGCATGATTTCACCATTCAACTAGAATCCTCAACAATCTCCCCATCTACCTTAGCCTGGAACCTTGGAATGAACTTCGATGAGCAACTAACTTTCAAATAGCACGTCTCCCTTTGGATTTGTACTGTAAAAACATCCACCTTTTAAAAGAATAAATCTAGAAGTTCTAAAGCTCTCTTTGACCATGAAACAAACTGTTGGAGGTTTTTTTTCCCCAAAGTTAAGACACTTACACATCATTCATTATCACACATATGTTAACGTTTGTGGTTAAAGATTCTGGGGGGCAAATATTTCTTTCTCTCAATGAGCTGAATCAGATCTTGAGAACAGTTTGGAATCCACTTCAGCCATTTCAGGCAGTGGAATTTACAATTAATAAATGTTGAAACCGATTCAAAACAAATCTAGATATTTTCACTGTATATTTTATCATTTTTTACAGCCACCCACCTGTAAACAGGCAGAGGATGAGATGCTTCCTGTTTGCCTAGTGTCTGATGAAACATTCAGAAGCAAACCTAACCAAAAACCTTTTTCTTGAAGTACAGAAACCAGTCGAAACCCTCAGTCAATATTTATTCAGTCTTCCGGCTGATCTGAAACTCCCAGGACACACGCGCTGCTGCCATCGAGATAGCTTAGGCTCGGAAGCTAGAGAATGTTTTCCAGAACGCTGACCCAGAGGCTCAAGTCTAAAACACTGGCGGTGTGCTGAATACGCGGCTACATGTAGTCAGGTGCCATCCCTGTGTGTCAGCATCAGTGTGAGGGATAGCGTCGTATACGTATGCGTTCTATACTTGGATATCCTGGAATTTCTGAACAATCAACGTCATTTATGGCAGCAAAAACAGGAGAAAGTCGTTTTGTAAATAATCGGTTGTGGCTGATTTTGTAAAATGGAATATCCTCATCAGAGCCAAACTGCAATCCAATACTGTGCTGATCCTAGAGCTTCTGTAATGGCAGAGAACACTTTCAGCACAAACCACATCTTAATGATGATGGCACAATCAAAAGGGATTTAAAAACATGTACTCTATTTATAATATGTTTAGCATTAATAAATGCATAAAGTGGGTTCAATAGGTTGGTCAGATGCTTAAAGGATGTCCCGAATGGCAGGAAAACTAATCTACACAGCGGATCTGTGCTCTTCTTCTGCTGTTACTGAAATGTAAGAATGGTTCTTTTGGAAGGGATTGCACCACAAAGCGCTGAGGGTTGGGGGTGGAGTAATTGTGCCTAATAGTCATGGGTAATAACGTCTACTTTCAGGATCTTTCTACTGAAAAAATAAATGTCTAGCTTTATTACCTCTAACAACACATATAAGCACAACTGTAAAATGAACAGTCAAAAGGCTCGAGCACCTTCGCCTCTCATTTGTCTTATTTAAAGAAGCATTAAAGTGAGAATATTTTTGAGCCTAAATACTTTCTGGTATTGCTTTGGCAAATATTCTTATCACATATGTCAAAAAGTTCTATTCTAGGTGTGTACATTCTATTAAAACATTCTAGTACATTCTAGGTGTGTTCAAACATTAACTTGTAACAGTTGGTAAATTTGGGAATGATCAGACTTTGTATGGCTGAAACTAGTATGGTATTGCCACTAGGTGGCACCAAAACTGATACTGTAGGTCGCTATATAGCTTTGTTCAGACATGGACTCTTAACACGCATGGCAAATTTGAGAGTCTTCCGGACATTGCCTGGATGCGTTATTAGCAACTTCCTGTTTAGGGCAACTTTTGGATTGCGCTGAACGCTGTATGCATAGTAGTCGCAAAAGCTTCGCAATTTAACATCCCATATGCCTTAAAATAACACTGATGGGAGTTTGGAGACAAACAAACAGAATCTCTAGGAGGAGTTTGTTATGGTACAACAGGCAAAAGTGCTCATTTTTAGACTTTGCGAAAAATTGCCTATTTCCTGTCGATTTTGGAAATGCGAACCATATTAAAGTCTTGGTACAGACGGGTCTAAAAGTGCACTTAAGCTACCAGGTCAAGCCTTCGCACGGACCCTTACAACCATAGCTTGATGTGCACCTCCCAAAAATCCTCCAGGATTTTGGGGGATTTTTTTGTGATTGTTACGGCCTAAAATGGCAGATTTTGCGGCGGCTTTTTCGAAAAGTTGCTATTTTTTAGCCATATTTTATCTCAACAGCATTGCATTACCTTATGATTTCACAAACATTTTAAGAATTTTTTAAGTGTTCTTTGATTATCTCTATTATCTTATACCCTTGCGGCTTTCTGCACGCTCACATGCAGATCTGACAGCAAACAACCACTGCTTCATCAGGAGGCTGCAGCGCAGGTTCATTTAAGAAAAAAAATCATGTTGTCCCCGTAAAATATTTAGACTTTTAGCATTTTGTTGCCGCGGCGCCACGGCTTCGTCTATGTAGGAGAAACTCTGGAATAAATGATTGATGAAACTACCGTGTGAAAGCATGAAAATAGTTTTATTAACTGCCCCTCTCAAACTCGCTAGCACCATCACCTTTACCCACGCAAGAACTGCCTGACAACTGACAAAAGCAAACCACCACAGACCTAGTTTTATAATTTAAATAAATCGCGGGGATTGGCTGAATTTGTGTGAATTGGCACGATCGCAACATCGCAAAATCCTGGAGGGACTGAAAAATACTAACTTAGTGCAGCGTAGACGAGTCCCGCAGGCTCTGTGATTGGTCAGTTCACCAGTTGAGCATTTCCAGTGTTGCGTCAAGGGAAAACCATTGTCGTTACTAATTTCATAATAGCGGAGGAAATAAAGGCTTGATGGAGAACAAAAAGCTTTAGTCAACAATGTATCCCCACCGCATCTCGATAAGTTACCTTTTTAAATGAAAAACTAGAGAGAATTCATGAATTTGAGGTAAATCAGCTGTTTTTCGTTTTCTGAAAAAAAAAAAACAAAAAAAAAAAACCACACCAAACCACGTCGGATCAGCGCACTGGAGTTTTTTGTGCATTGATTTAATATAGAAATAATTAAATGGAGGAAATTTATCTTCACACTTTCAAACATCTGCGTTTGAATTGAATGATTTACATTCTGAATGTTCTTCTGCTGCTGCTTGCAGTAAAAGTTTGCACACATAAAAAACATAGTACTCTTCTATTCTACTCTAATTCAATGCTCATTTAAATATTATTAGGTTGATAATCTGGTAACAAGCAGTATCTAGTAACTCTTTTGTTTTCAAATTTACAACTTTTGCCAAATATATTTGCAAAGAAGTAGGAGTTTCTTTATTGATACAATCAATTTTCTAAATTACGAATAGATTTGGTGTGCCACCCCACGATTTGAAGTGGTTCCATCTGGCCACCACTATGAAACATTTTTGGAGGTACCACTGATTGTAAAGTTATACAGTGTGAATCTCCAAAGAACTCGGAATATCAATTATCAGTGTTTAAACACTTACAAAGAAGTGGAAAGTGAGGGATTCTGGTGAAACCAACCATTGCTGCTACAACTGCCAGAAAATTGGTAAGGGATGCAAAGAAAAACCATCAATTAACTTCTGCTGAGACACAAGGCTCTCTGAAAACATGACGTGGCTGTTTCAAGGAGAACAATATGGAGACACTTAAGATCAATGGGTTGAATGGTCAAGTTTCCAGAAAAAAGGCATAACTACACAAATGGCAAAAAGTAGCTGCTTACAATACACCAAACAGCTCAGAGATGAGCTCAAAACATCTGGAGCAATGTTATTCGGAGCGCTGAAACCAAAATTTAATTTTTTGGCCAAGACCATAAACTCAACATTTGGAGAGGACTCAAAAAGGCCTATGATGACCGGAACACCATCCGTGAAACATGGAGGCGGGTTGCTTATGATTTGGGGATGTTTGAGCTCCAAAGCCACAAGGAACTTAGTTGAAATTTATGGAAGATTAATGCAACACGTTATCGAAGGACGAACATGTGCATCATCAGTCCGAAAGCTGCGCATGGGACGTTACTGGACATTCCAACACGACAACAATCCAAAACACAAAGCCAAATCCACTTGTGACTGGTTCCCACAAAACAAAGTGATGGTTCTGGAGTGGATCTCAGTCTCCTGAAATCATTGAAGCACTCAAACGTGCCGTTCAAGGATTTACTACAGTCCAAGAAAAATGAGCTGCTTTTCCAACAGAGAAGATTAAGAACCTCATCAACAACTACCTCAAGAGACTGACATTGATTGTGGGTAAAGGGGTACAAATGTAAACGGTGATCCATCACTAATATTTGTACCAAAATGCAAAACAATTCTAGGGGTGTGAAAACTTTTTGAGCACAACTGTGCAGTGTGAATACAACAGTGACTGAAATCCATCCCAGACTCTAAAGATATATATATATATATATATATATATATATATATATATATATGCATCTCTACAACCCAGTGTCTCCTTGTCAATCATGTGTTGTCATGGAAACTGAAGGTCTCCATTCCATCCAGAATGGACCAGAAACCATTTGGATTACTTTAAGACGGAAGCAGGCCTAACATTACTACCTCTACCCCATCCTCCAGCTGCGGGTCTACGAGCAACACAAGCCTCGAGAAACCGCTGTTAAAGTGGCTTTCCACATCCACCGAGCACGCACGAGATCAATGAAGTCCCCGGTTTCATGTGCGCCCGGTTCACCTATGGCGACACCGGCTGGGAACACCCTCGTGAACCTCGTGAACATGTTTATATCACGATGGCTTCAGCATCCGCGAGGATTCTCGGGCGCAGCAGCCCCAGACAGACAGCGGCGGAGCGGCATGCTCGCGGTTCTGCTCACCTTGCTTCACGCACTTCAGGCGGAACGGGTCTTTGCAGTGTTTGATCACGGCCAGCACATCTCTGGTGGTGAGCCCCGCCACCGGCGTCTCGTTGACCTCCAGCAGCAGCTCGTCCTGGGACAGCTTCCCGCTCTGGATGGCCAGCTTCCCCTGCCTCACCTCGCCGAAATAGGGGAAATTCCCGTTCTCGGCGCCCCCTTTCAGGTCGAACCCCAGCTCACCCTCCTTGTTCCTGGTGAGCAGCGCTTCGTGGACTTTGTTCGTCCAGTGGTTCTTCTTCTTCAGGCTCTTTGACATCGCTGACAATTACCGACTCGCCTACCAGTAAGCGTAGGGCGGGTGGCGCCTCATCCCTGCCCCGGTGAGTGGGCTGTTCCTCGCGTCCCGGTCCCCGAGGCCAGCTCAGCTCCTCCGTTGCTCCAGAGTCTTCTCGCGGCTTGCGGTGTCCATGTTGCGCCGAGAGCTGCGGCGGCGGTGCGCAACTGCACTGAGGGCTGCGCGCGCGCTTCCACACGCCGCCAGACTGACTGCCGAGTGACCCGGATGTGATGTCGAGGAGGCGCTCCGAACGCCTCACAGCTTTGCACTGTGAAAAGTACGAATTTAACCAGAACAAAAGAACAATTTCAAACCTTTTAAACTCCATAACATTAAATGATTGTTAACAATCAAACTTAAGTCTCAGAATCTTCAGGTTTACTCAAATTGGTTGAAGCGAAAAAGAACACCCTACAAGAAAAACTACTACATCAAAGTTATGACATATTATACTCAATAAATGTACCATTAGTTGAACAGAGTAAAAGTTCTAAATACAACTCAAAGTAACTTTACATTACATGTAGTAACTTTACTACACATTTGGCAGACGCTTTATCCAAAGCGACTACATCCAAAGTAATACACTGAATTATTTTAAGTAATTTAATTTAAATTATTTTACCTACGGATTAAAAATGGACCACACATCAGATTCATTTTCTGAAGGGAGTTTCTAAGCAAGATAGAAACAGGAGAAGTAAAGAGAAAAAGAAACTGATAGAAAGAGTGAGAGAATGAAGAGTGAGGAGAAAAAAGGACAACACGACAGCAAAGAGACAGATGGATAGCAAGACGGGAAAAAGAAAAGGGGGTGAAATAGAAAGATAGAAATGGAAGAGAGGTATAGAGAGCGTAGAAAGAAACAAGTAGAAAAAGGACAGCTTCAAAGAAGAGACAGATAGCATAAAGAAAGAGAGAGAGAATGCTAACTGGAGGAAGAGAGGAGAGGAAAATGAGAGTGAAATGGAAGAGACAGATAGATTAAAAAGAAAGAGAAAGTGAGAAAAGATAGAAATACAGGAGAATGTTTCTAAGAGAATGATTGAAATATAGAAAGAAACATGTAGAAAAAGTAAGGGAGAAGGAAGAGTGAGGAACAGATAGATGGCATGAAGAGAGAGAGCGTTAGCTGGAGGAAAAAGCGAGTGAAATAGAAGACTGTTAGATTCAAAAGAGAGAATGTGAGAGAGAACAAAAGATAGAAATACAGGAGAATGAGATAGAGTGGGAAAGTAAAGAAAGATGGAGGGAAAGGAGAAAAGAGAGGGGGGAAATGAGCAAAAACAAAATAGAGAGTGATATAAAGAGCGCTAAACAGTAGAAAATCTGAAAAAAGGGAACAGGAGAGAATAGAACTGCAACATAATTAAACATTCAACTATTCTCCTGGTGATTATAACAAGAAAAGAAAATAAACACTGATCTTGTAGCCCGTGGTCTGGGGTTTCTTTTTAAATCCCTTTCCTGTTTTGAACAGTTCAACTACTTTTTTCCCGTAGATCCTCTGATGGCTCTCGTGCTTTCCTCTTCGCTCACAATTCAGAAATATCAGTGCATCACTGGATGAAAGAGGCAAGGGTCTATCAGGAGCCAGAAAGCAGATTCCAAACAAATAGGTGGAGGTGAGGATGGTCACCTTTACCAGCCACTTGAACCCGTCTGTGACACTTCCTGTGTCTCTGTCAGTAAATGATGGGTTTGAACCCCAAGGAAAGCAAGTATCATGTTGTACTTGTAAAGGACAGTGGCTTCCTCCTCCTCCTCATCTGCCTCTTGGCTTTCTGAAGAATCTTTCCACAGTCTGGCGTGGAGCTGATCTGGAGTTCTAGAAAGTTGGGGATCTCCGCGCTCTGCTCACCAGCGTCCTGACCCCATATTTAGCGGTGAGGAAATCTCAAAGTAGCACACTGAAATTCACTGAACTCCTGCGAGCAATCGATTCTTTTGTCAGTTAGCATGAAATACATTGTAATATCTGTTAAAAATCAGCTGTTCCAGATGACAATTATTGATCAATCTATTCTTATGAGCCAGTAGGTACCTGTTCCACCTACTGGCAGCAGGTTTATTTGTTTCTACATGCTGCCACTTAGACAATTGATGATGCTTATACATTTAAACCATCTGAATGAATCAACCAATTTGGAATTGCAGAATTGGAAAAGAAAATGGCCCACGAGCTAATCCCCGTATAATATATATATATATATATTATATATATTATATATACAAATAAATCCTTGAAATCAAATATGGCATCCGGCAAGAGAAAACTTTCCTCTTCTATGGTTAAAAATCGTGGGAGTTTTAGAAAAAAAAATTTTTTTCCTGTATTATTATCATCAGTGTCTGTCAACTTCATCTATTGATGCCCCCCCCCTCCCCCTTTAATGTTTTTTAAGCCCTCCCTGATCAAGGAAAGTTCCTTTTGTACTACACCATAACGAAGAAAATACACGCAAACTAATTATTACCTATTCATTTCATTGTTATCGTAGAGTCTGGTTGCTAGAGTGGGGGTCAATGGCATAAAAAGGCTTTGCATGTCCCTATGAATGGCAAACCACTCACACTTATCTATGGCTATAAGCTGCGCTATATTCATAGACTTGGTTGCTAGGGTAAACAGTCTAGGCATCAGTGACGTATCATTCACAGTGATATTGAAAACATTGATTTAGGCCGAATCATCTGGTTGCTATGGAAGGGTCAATGTTATAAAGGGTTCCTTTTTTGTAACATGTGCTATAAACCAGCCCTCATTAGTATATACGATTTCTAAAGTTTATGACAGTTACATTCAAATCTGATATTTTCACATTTCCCTCATTCTGACAAAGATTCAGAATGGAATACTCCCTTAAATAAGTTGATTATTTGTGTTTATTCACAAGGAAGAATATGAATGAAAAGGAAAAAAAACTGCATCTCTTAAACATCGCCACATGAGGGCAGCATCTGCCGCACATACATGTGGACAGGAGTGCCGTTTTCAGCAAAACACACAAACAATAAGTCTCACCGTCATGTCAACCGTATTTTATTAGCAAAGTGGTGGATATTTGTCAGGATGAAAGCCATTTGTAACCGATAACCTAATAAGAAAGATGTCGAGCACATTGAATCATGTAAGAAACATTCAGAAAAATTCTTTGGTCCCTTGTAACTTACTGAAAGTGATGAATTACAATAAAGATCAATTGCTCTGCATCAGCACGCTTCATGATCTGCAGGTGCACAGGAACCGATCCGTCAGCGTTTCTGGCTCGCCACAGTTTTTCCATCATTCCAATCAAAGGCAAATCAGCAAGAACTCACGCCGCGCTGGTGGTGGCTCCTCTCAGCACACAAACAGGTCCCTGCACTACAACTTTCAATGCACCCCTGGCATTTAAAACCACTGACCAACTGAAACTTCAACATAATTACTAATAAATGAGATATTGTGACTCCTGAGAAGTGACAACCAATTTGAATTTGAACAGAACAATTCTAGAAATTGCAGTTATGGTTTATAAAAATCAAAAATTTCGGTGACTGAAACAAAGTCGACTAGTCTAAACTCAACCCACGGTTGCTTTCAGTCTACGATTGAGCAAGTGTTTGCCTTACACATGGAAAACCCATATTTAATGCAAGGCACACGACTAAAAATAAGAGTAGAAAAAGAACAACGTTCCTAATCACCCTCCAAAATCAAAAATAACTTTAAAAAAAAAGTCTTAAAATGATTAAAAAGGTTACAGGTGTACAAATATTTTACACAAAATGCTCTTTTTTCCTAAAACACCCTAAAAACTCCTAAAATGATTAGGGAACATAAATAAAGTAATGCGTTTAACAGGTTGATGGTTGACCCTCAAGGTTGATCCTTTAGACCCTCAGAGTCACACTGAAAGAGAACAGAAGCAAGACTTTCGTGAATCATTGTGATCCTTTGCAAAAAATAAAAATAAAAATAAATCATTCCGGATAACGTCTGCTAACCAGTGAGACCAGTCTCTGTCTAGAAGAGGCCGCAGTCCTTCAGGTTGTTTTTGATGATGACATCAGTGACCGCGTCGAAGACAAACTGGACGTTCTTGGTGTCGGTAGCGCAGGTGAAGTGGGAGTAGATCTCTTTGGTGTCCTTCCTCTTGTTCAGATCCTCAAACTGACACTGGACGTACGCAGCTGCATCTTCGTATGTGCTGGATCCTGTTTCACACAATCCGGTCATGTCAACATACACACTGCTCGAAAGAATAAAGCTCAAAGTCAATCAAGGTGGACATGAGAAGCAATTAGCAACACTCCCCAAATAGTAGCCTACAACATCCAGTAGGCCAGTACATCAGGAACCATGGAGGGGGGCAAAAACCCAGCAGCAAGAGACAACCACTGAGGAACACTGCCAGAGCCCTGTAAAAGGACCTCTAGCGGGACATCCTAAGCGGTCAGAAACAGACTCCATGAGGGTGGTAGGAGCTTACAGCTAAACATGCCAGAAAACACCAAGATAAGAATGTTTGCTACTAGTGGACACCAGGTTCAAAAGCTCTCTGGTAAATTGACTGCCATTATGTAACTGGATGAGATCCTCAGACCTCATGTGAGACCCTATGGCAGTGCAGTTGGCCCTGGTTCTTCCTATTACAAGACAACCCTAGACCTCCTGTGTCTAGAGTGTCTGCAGTTCCTGCCACCCGTTCCCTAGACCTAAAGCCACATCTGGGACATCCTGTCTCGCTCCATTTACCAATACCATAGACTGTCCAGGAGCTGACGTCCTGGGGTAATATCTCGTATGAAAGCATCTACTACCTCAGCAGGAGAACATCTGTTGACACGGACCGCTGAGCCTCGTTTTGTTCGAGTAGTGTATATGAACAGATGCACTCTTGGGTGTCCATCCTGGAATCAGTTTGTTCTATTCTGTTTGGGGCGGCAATTGGTCGTCCTATAACCTGAAAGGAAGGCAGTTCGATCCCAACCAGGTCCATTTTGCCATTGTGGCCTTGGGCAAGCCCCTTCACATGGATTGCCCTGTATGGATGTATGTGACTGGTGGTGGGCAGGTGGCTGTAGGCAACTTCCTCTTTCAAGCCACGTCCCATTAAGGGGCACTAAAACATTCCACAGACCACCCCTTAGCAAGCTCTCCAGGGACTGGTTCTTTGAAAAAAAAAAAAATGATATTGATACGTCCCAATTCTTTCTTTGACTACAGCAATGACTGATCAAGCCACTGGTTTGAAGTCAGTCACAGTCTGTACGACTGCCCCAGGCCATTATACATTCACACAGAGCTGGTGATTGGCTACCAACACTGTGTGAATGTGGAGCGAATAAATAATGCTCTGAAAATTGTAAAGCGTATTTGAGCATCTGGAAAAGAACTTTATAAATTGATGGCATTATTACTAAGATTATAGTTGAAGACGGTGGCTCTTAAATTCCTTCATATTCAGTTAAGTGAATAAACTTCTAGGAGACATGACTCGCAAATGTGCTTTTCATAATGCTTTCATTCCAAGTGACCCTTGCTAGGCTACGGGCAGCAGACTTCCACTTTCAGCCACCAACAGTATAAACTGCTCAGCGACCATTATTTTCTTTATGTGTTCTTTGATTTCTTCTCCGTTGTCTTCCTCTTCTTTCCCATTTCCCTGTGTGCATCTGTTGTACAGCAACCGCCACCCTCAGGCAGGGAGTGTCATTTCAATAATATATCCTCAACCCAGGCAAAGAACATACTGCTGAGAACCAATTGGAAAATTTCAGTTCGAATTTAAATTAGGATAAGCGTGTAGAGGCAGATTTCCCAGCAGACAGTGCGATGCTAGTACGCGTTGGTCCATGGTGCGCAGCACGAGCAAACAGGACCACCCCCTATGTGTCATTTCTAAAAGTTTTAAAATGAAAATCATATTTTTAGAGGTAATTTAGATCTTACAGGAATAATGTGCAATTACTTAATAGAGTAATAACATTTAACGTCACACAACGTTATTTGATAATGTCTTAAAAAAGTAAAAAGAGTGATTCATTTGCTTATCCTTTAGAACTGGCTGCTAAACGGATTGATAGGATCGATACGGGTATGTTTCAGCTCTTCCTCCAAACCTTTGTTTCAAGGGCCAGGAGAGAAATGGAGCGCATTCTAAGATCTCTAAAATCTCCTGAAACACAAGTGTCAGTTTGTTTGCGTTACAAAGATTTTTCCAAAGCGACTTTTTTAATAAACACTTCTTGATTTCCCTGGGATTTGAACCCATGACCTTTGCATTGTTAGCACAATGCTCTGCCAACTGAGCCACATGAAAGCTGTAGATGCAGTGTCACTCTCTTCCATTGGGTGGCGCCCATCAAACAGCGTGTTAATCGTACCGCTACCAAGGAAATAAGCATCTCTGCATCAATGTTCCCTCATTGCCTCTTCTTCTCTTTTACCAGTGACATTTGAGAGTGTGTTCTTTGTTTTGATCTTAGTGGAAACTTCTAAATTATTCGAATGATTTGTGCAAATTTATTTTGGATAAAATAAATAGTTTTTGCTTGCAAATGCATTAAACATGATTGCTGATGTGCTCCTACCAGTGTACTCCGGGAAACAAATAGTGAGGGGGCTCCTCTTGATCTTGTCCTCAAACAGATCCTTCTTGTTGAGAAAGAGGATGATGGAGGTGTCTGTGAACCACTTGTTATTGCAGATGCTGTCGAACAGCTTCATGCTTTCATGCATTCGGTTCTAGAACAGGAAATAAACATAAAGCACAAGGCAAAGATTACGATCCGTGTCCATGGTGATTTACTCAGGAAGAACTCTCTCTGTGAGCCCACCATTTCCTCGTCCTCAGCCAGAACCAGATCGTAATCACTGAGAGACACGCAGAAGATGATCGCAGTCACTCCCTCAAAGCAGTGGATCCACTTCTTCCTCTCTGACCGCTGACCTCCCACGTCAAACATTCTGAAAGGAGAGGAGATGATGTGCACTCTGGGACATTGAGTACTTACAACGAGGAAGAGCAATAAATAGAGTGTATTTGAGGTGCGTAGAACCCTATTGTAGTTGCTCAGATGCAGAACATTATTGTTTCGCTGCTTTCTGCACAATTCTAAGGATCTAAACGTGCTCGAAAAAGTCACTGAATCATGCCAGAACTTGTGAAAATTTATGTCAGCTTGGGGAACGAAAAGTGAGCATTGAAAAATGGCTCTGTAGCGCCACTTAAGGCATATTAGCTTACGCTAATAGTTTGTTGTACGCAAATGATATTCGGCACACGCGTGTAGGGCAGGGCTCTAGAGTGCGACCAATTTGGTCGCATATGCGACCTAATTTCTCAATGGTGCGACTAAAAAAAAATCAAAGGTTGCACCGGTGCGACCCGTCGTTCGAGGGGGAAAAAAAAACGAAACTCCGTCTACGGCCGGTCCGCCTCCTGCGCGCGGCTCACAACACGCGTATCACCCATTCATGCGGCTCAATACGCGCCTATCGCGGCAAGCGCGCCGCTCAATTCGCGTTTACCGCGCCGCTGAAGCCTCAGACGCGCGCAAACGCGTCTTTGCATTGACTTAACATGGAAACCCTCCGCGCTTACCGCGCGAACCGTGTTCGATGTGAACGTACCTTTACAGCGGCAGGCAGCTGCAAACAGATCATCAGACGAGGCCGAGATGATAATTAAGTTTTTCGTTGCCTACAATATTGCAAAAGAAGAACTCCCCTTCACTAAATTCAAGTCCGAAATAATTCTTATGAAAAATGGCTTGAACGTAAAACCGACGTACAGCAATGATGTCGCGCGCACCCAATTTATAGAAGTCATCGCAGATACATTGAAAAAAAAAGACATCTGTGCAAATTGTGAACAGTGCGTACATGGAATTCCTGATCGACGGAGACACATATATCGCCACAAAGGAATGCATCGTTGTGTACAGTCGTAAAGGAAGACCGATGAATATATTATTGAACACATTGAGGTCGAGCATGCTCATGCCCAAGGTAAACCATGTCATGTCATGGAGCCTATGTCAATAATATGCCTACCGTCTCGTTACTGCATTAACCATAATATTCTGACACTTAAAAATGAAAAAAATAAATAAATAGGCTGCATTATAAACTCTTGATCTGGGTAGTAAATGGTATTATCGTTTTTATTTGTATTTGCTGCTCTTAGGGACCAAAATCAGTTTAAAGTTTAAATTTCAGCTCTGTAAAGCACTTTAAACACCTTTTCAGTAAGTTTTAGTTACCTTTCTTGTGGAATTGTGCTTCAAATAAAGAACTTTATATTGACCAGGTTGTTAGTTAATCATTTACAAATCAATATTGTCTATATGGACAGTGATTTAAAAAAAATAAATGAATAGATAACTAAAAAAAGTGAACTTGTGACAATGGGGTGTTAAATGTGATGCGGTTGAAAATTTGGGTGCACCTAACTTTTGTGCTGGTGCACCTAAGAAAAAAATTTAGGCGCACCAGTGCAACCAGTGCAAAAAGTTAGTCTAGAGCCCTGGTGTAGGGTACAAGGACTTAAATATAGTTAACATTGATCGTATTTCCAAAATCGACAGGAAGTCAGTCAATTTTTGAAAAGAAATAAAAAAAAAAAAAAAAAAAAAACTCCAAAAATGGCCACTTTTGCTTGTGTCATACTGATTTCACCAGTTTATCTACAAACTCCATCAGTCTTACCTTAAGGTATATGGGATGTTAATTGCCAAACGTATATATACCATCTCTTAACACATCTATACAGCAAACTACAGTACAAGTTAAAATAACTTTGGAAATACACCATTTAACATTCATAAGGCACTTGTCATCAACTTTGACGTTTTTGACAAGAATATGGTCCAATTCAACAAGAGAACAAAGCTCATTTTCAGTCATACATTATATCGTACTGTTTAATTTACCCATTTTCAGGAGGAAAATTTGAACTGTTCTTGCTTGAATTGCCTAATAAAAGGCCACTGAGGTGCGAGAGCCCTTTGACCACTGCTTGCGGCTTGAATTGAGATTTTGACAAAAAAAATATAGTGTTAAATCAGCTAAGCATTGAAGATGGACTGCAATGAGACTCAGGCAGCTATGAATGGCATCATTTAGTGAATGTAAATGAGTTAATGTATAAAACAATACATTTATACTCTATTTATAGACGGGTAGAAACAAAGCCAGTCGCTTCTGTTCTCATGATAAGAAGCTGTCAGACAAGTCTATCTGCTGCAAAGTGTTTCAGGCTATTTCCGCTTGGAATTCCTCAAAGGTAACTGCACATTAATAAGCTGATAATACTCCAAATTATTTGTGTAGTGTTACATCATATTTCTGTCAAAAAACCTCCAGTTTCACTTTTAATGCGATCACCACATGTCCTAATGTGCAGGTAAGAGCAGGGAACATGAGATTTCCTTCCACTTGTCTATTTAGAGTAAGGGGTGAGGGGAGTGTGTAGTACTGATGTCATTCGTGCACATTTTATACACTCTGATGATGTATTGTCATCTTAAAAACTCATGCCATCATGTCAGAGTATCATGTACTTGACCAAAATATTATTGAATATTAATTAATAACCCATTACAGAAGACTCTGGACGCAAAGGTTAAGAAGATTTAACAGAAAACGTGGCTTTATTTAACTTGAACATGCTACATTAAGAGGAGTTCCTGAGAGAGCCAGCTCTGATTCTCCCTCAGATCCGAAGAGCAGAGCCTAGTTGTCCTGCTTAATTCAAGCAAGATGTAACTTTGGGTTATGATGCAAGTTCCTGCTCCTTCTCAGAACAGGATTCTAATGTTTTTTTTACTGAACCGATCATAGAATCAGAAATTTCTCACAGAGCTCTGATGCCAATGTTTTGGGCTGCAACACATTTGGCAGAAATCTGGTAAATATGTGAATCTTGGGTAAACATGGTTTTCTGTGGTTAATAAAAACTTTATTTAAATTATTCAACAATCACAATTTCAATTATTCACTGATCGTTTATGTGGATTTGATTTTTTTGGTTAATTACGACTTCTAGTGGGAGTACAAACAGCTGTTTATACGTTTAAATTCATGTTTCATTTTAATCTGTTTACAAGAGTCTTTGGCAGACAGAGACCAATGTTATCCTGTTAATATCTTTTAAAATCTTGTAGGTGTTGTGACTATTTAATAGAAATCTCTAGTATTTGTCTTCTCTGGTAAAGGGCCCCTAGATATGGAAATCCCCTGTTGGTACATCATAAAATACCCGCACCTTCCTGCAGTGAGGAAGGAAAAATAAGACGGAATGATGCTTTACCACATCATTAAAGTTCTTTTCTTCAAAAAGTAAATTGATTATATTTCAGTTTTAGGAGCATATTGAACAGTGTTTGAAATGGACATTACTATAGACATCCATTATTCAGAATTTATCACTTTTTGGCAGTACACCACTTATTTAGTGCATGTAAAAAAAAAACATTAAGCACAATTTTAGACTACATTGATGACATTGTTATTTCTACTGCAAATAAAGCACTACACAGCAAAAACAATAGAGATATCTAGACGAGTTAATTATATAGCTTAATGAAACGGTTCAATATTTCTGCTGTTTATTCTTTTGTTAACTAATTACCTCTTGTAGAGTTAGAATTTAAGTGGTATTAGTGATCAACATGGTTGGACTGTATTGTACTTAGTGCATTTGTTCACTGCTGTGTCCACACATAAATATAGTGCTTAAGTTCCATGTACGATTCACTCCACACAGGGGTGTTACATCATTTACCGTCAACAGGTGTATTTCAAATAAAGATGTAACTGTAAGTGACACAGATAGACTTTAAGATATAACACTCACTTAAAGTGAAGGTCCTTGAAGGTGAAGTGGGTCTCCACAATACCAGTTGTCTTCACTCTGGTCCTCAGAACATCTTGCTGAGTTGGGACGTACGAGGGGCTGGATATTCTGTCTAGATCATTCAGGTAGCTGGAGGAACAAATAAAATGTAAACGCTTTTCTCTCCAATGCTCTAGAGATCTTGTGTCATCTAAAATATTGTAGTTTCAAATAATTTTTTAAATACTTCATTTTCCATATTAACCTTCTGTTTAACCTGTGCTCTGATTGGCTGAATGTTTTGAACATTCACAATCAGCTTGAGCAAAAATGATCTGATAAGAGATGAAACCGTTCCCAGTATGAATCAGAAGAGAATCAACTTCACACAAATGAAAATCAAACACCCAGCAGCAATTGCAGGGTAAAAGTGGGTAGTTGTGTAAAGATTTGGTTTAGAAAAACAGCAGCTTCTCTTATTATAATCCCCGGTGCGTTTTCCAATCACAAAAGCTGTTTTAAAATAAGAAGGAATCAAGGAATCGAGCTATGGTTAATTTTGATTTCAAATGTAATGTGTAGGTTTCAAAAAGGACATTAGTTTTGATATAATTTGATACACCATACAACACACATGGATGCAGTGAGACCATCGGTGTGAGTGGGAGGGGAAGTCACATTTTGCTCAGAAAGTTATACATTGGTCTTTTAAGTATTTACCAAAACCAGTGAAGGACTTTTCAAACAGGACTCTTTCTGGATTTAAAAAAAGCCACAAACTAAATAAAGCCGACTTAAAAGAAAGAACTATAATATTACGTAGATATAACTAAGAGGCCAAACTAAATCTTGTATTGCAAAAGGTTACCAAATGCATTATAATCCATCATATTTATGAAATAATATTACTAATTCATTTGCATCTAATGCAAAAAGTAAGGGTTCCCTCATACCGGCACATTTTGCATTAGCAAAAAGTTTGCATAGACCATATTTAAATCATTGGCCAAAATGGATGGAATAATTCCTATTATAATTCAAAGTGAAAGAAGCTCTGCAGGGATCACACACATGATGTGCTCAGAAACCACAATGTAAATGGAGCAGGATAAAGTGGGGAGCGCAGGTCGTTATGAGGAAAAGCAAGTCACAAGAGAGGAATAAACATCTCACTATGAAGCGGAGTCATTGAGCTGGTACTCTCGGGAACGAATGAAACAAGCCTGCACGCCTCCATCCTTCCACAGCCGCTGGATGTGCCTGGCCAGATCGCTCGTCATGAATCCTTCATCCACCGAGCCAGCCATCACAAACAGCTGCCTAGCGTCATCCTGCAACACAGCCAATCAAATGCATCATGGCTTCCTAAACTCCTCCCCCCTGAGAGTAACCCACTTACAGCACGTGCCGGATCTGCGAAGTCAATTTTCAGTCTGCCCATGGCTCGTATGATCGCAAACATGGACTGGATTGTGTTGCTGTAGACCACGGCTCTGTACTGCTTGCACTCTTCCTCTGTGTATCCTGCTTCATGGATGATTCTGGGGGAAACAGACTAATTAATTGAGAAAAGAACTTTTCATTGACGAAGGGACCATCACTGTATTTGCCAACTCAGATTAACAGTGATGACCTGTGAGAAAAGATAAAAATGAAACCAACAAGCCTTTTGATTGGGTACTTTACTAAAAACCCATTAGAATTAAAAAAAAAAAAAACCCTCAAGACCTCAACTTTCCATTTACTTAAAAAACATCCGCCTTGAAATCTGCATTTATTTAGACCTATATTCATTTGTTTGTTTGTTTATTTCCGATTATTCATTCTCCCAGGTAGACGAGAGAGACACAGGCACACACACGGCGACGGTATGGGAACGAAATAAAAAAGGAACGACCCACAATGTTCATAAATCCCCCAACCTCGGATGAACACAGCATTTCGAGGGAGCATTAAGGTCCACCACCTGATCTCCCGTCGAAGTGACCCACCCATGGTCGTGATCTGGTCCCGGTCTTTCTGTAGGTGTTTGCCTGCTCTTTGTCTACTCTGGGTTTTGTACCGTAGTGGAAGTGACGTTCCTCCTGCTCATCAGCTCCACCGTTGCTTAAAAGCCTGAGCCTTGAGCGCCACCAGGCAATGCGCATTATACCCCACACCCAATCACAATACATTTCCATGTTTATTTTGTAATGTGTTCACATTAATTTCCTCAGTATTCACAGTAATATTTAATAAAATAAATAAAGTTATATAATAAAATATATAAAGTAACATAGTAATAAAATTTACAGTAAGGGTGTTTGACGGTATCAAAATTTGAATATTAACCAAGTCTAGTCTCCATTGCTCTCAACTCAAGAGTTGTGGGTTTTTTCTTCCTTTAGTTTTTTTGGCAGGTTTGTGTATTTCTGTTGCATCCACTACGTCACCACCAGTGGAACTATAATGACGTAGTGACATGTCGAAACCAAGCCCTCTAAAAACAGATACAGTGAATTGTGCTGTTACTATAATCTAGTACAATAAAATATTACCGACACCAATAAAACAAACTTCTCCAAGATAGTGAGATCAAGACTATTAACAAAATCAAAAGATTTTTCACTCTCTAAATGAAAATGTGTGAAAAAGTGCATGGTGTCTTTTTTTTCACCCCAGCAGTATAGCTTCAAATGTCTGGTGGTTCAGTAAAACTGTGTGTGGAACACCTGGAAATGCACCAGCGCTCAGTACAGTCTGTATTGATCCACTGCACGGCTCATCTTGATTACAGGGCACCCATCACAAGTCCATATACACATGGTGAAATCTATGTGTTTCAGAGTATGAATGCTTCTGGCGATTGAAACATATTTGGAAGGATGCCGCAGATCTGAAAATTAGGGATGGCTCGGCATCATCAACCAAGGCCCCAAGTGATTTAACAGACAAGAAAAGCACTGTGGTAAAGTTACTTTCACATTTGATATTCGTCAGAAACATTCTAAACCAATAAAATGACTTTAAAGATATAATAAGAAAATGATTACTGTTTCTATAACAAAAGCAGCATAACCTCTGTGAGAAGTCAGTGTTTGTTACTGCAAAATGTTTATTCAGAGGCTATTTGCGTTAAAACGGTCAGCGCCAACCATTACAAGAGCGCTGTCGTGTAAGGCACCATCTTAAAAGTGAGCATACAGAAGATGACACTTATGCCACTGGGATAGGAAATTCTTTTCTAAAAGTTTTTATAAAGAGTCGCTGATGAGGAAGAAGGGATGGTCGTCGAGCTTTTTATTACATCATTAATAGCCTCAGCCTGTGGGTCGTGTCTGGCAAACTCTATAGGTTTGTCAAGAGCCTCATGGATATTGATACGGTGCAATTGTTAACGTTTTTAGTAGACTCTGCGTCCTTAAACATTTTCAACACTCTACTGAAGCAATGGTTGTGTTTGGGGTGACTGACCAGGTTTGTCGTGTTGACGTTAGCTCTACTTTTCTCTCCTCGTTGAACTTGCTTCGAGCATTTGTTGCAAAAACCCACAGAGTGGTCATCCTCAAAAAGTTTAAAGTCTCACACCACCGACGCCATGTTCTCGGTTGCCATGACGTCACGAACGCACAATCATTTAACATCTCAGCTCCAGTGGAACAAGTTTGAGATGACAAAAATACTTGCATTATATTGACTTATCGAAATGACGATTCCCCCATTATCCACGAGATAATTATCGACCCGATAGTTAACCTGCACCCCTACTAAAATCAGATGGAAAAGTAACATTAGACTACATGGCTAGGTCTTGGCCTCCATGTGAAGATTGATGAACACAAACTACCTGAAACCATTTAATTACCCTTGACTTTTTCCAGATAATTAGTAAAAAGAGTGTTGTCAAAATGAAAAAATGCAGTAGTTAGGATAGGCTAATTAGTTTGTCTAGTTAGGCTAGAAAGGTTGGTTTGTAAACATATTGAACTATTCATAGTGCAGGAATTTCTCAGGAAAGCGGTTTTCCATACTAAGGCCATTGTGGTGTGGTTCCAACTGTATCTGATTGCGGCGTACAGTAATAGGCTGGTGAGGATTGAGCCCATGCACGCCCATGCCAGCCGTGCCCCCTTTCGAGATTATTGGCCACGTCACACACCCGGATACAGTACAACAGTTTTGTATAGTACATATCTGATCGTTCAAATCACACGGAATAAAAGAGGAGTCAAGCATAACTTGAAAAGGATGTTAGGTTAAGGGTAGAATTGAAAAATGCTTTAGGGGGCGTGGCTAGACTGGACATGCACGGCTCGATCCACACCGCAATCAGACCCATCTCTGTGGTTCAGCTCTACTTGCAATGGTTTGCTTGTTTTAGACACATCACGTGGTTATTCTCATTACCCTTGGTGACACTCAGCATTACACTTGGTGACACTTGACGACTCAGCACTCAACAGAATGATGGACTGTTAGATCAGTGTTTCCCCTACCGTTAAATACATGAAATTCCATTTTATTCTTGTCACTTTCATCAAAGACTTTTCTTCCACATTGGAAAAGTAAATGTTTGACTTGTGCTACACTCCAAATCCTTTAATCCGTTGATTTGACACTCGACTGAAAGGCACGCACCATGTCAAAATTTTGCTCAACACAACACATATTGCTCTTAAAAATAAGGTATTTTAAACATTGTCCAAAAAAAGGGATGTTTACACAAGAATGAACACATGCTTAGTATCAAGTAAACTAAAAAAATCAATTGCATTCACAATGTTTCAATAAAAACAGTTCAATTAATTTAGATTATGGAATTATTAATAAAGTTTAGAGATCACTGCTTTATTTGGAGTGGGCAGCTGGCAGCTCGTGACCAGCGTGCGAATCATTTCCTGAAACTTTTCTGATGGTGCATACGTTCTTTGCCAAGCATTGTGTTGTAGTATGTGATTTCTTAATGTTTACACAAAGCTCTGGAGAAAGACTTGCAAACGCAGCTGTAATTGTGTTTTGTTTGAGAAGCTTGTGCCTAGTTTCCTTCTAGCTTCCTTAATAATCTGGGTTTTCACTCACATTCATTAATCACTTTTCTCTGTACACTTTCAATAGGTCCTCATATGAGTGTTCTATAACTAGCTCCTCTCTCTCCTCAGTGTCAGTAAGATTAAATCCAAAAGATTGCCAGTGGTAGAGTTAGTTCTGGAGCACAAACAGCCCATGTGACAATGACAGGTACCTGGAATGGGTGTCATCAATATAATCACAGAATTTTCTATTGAGAGTGTGCAGCACTATTCATACTTTTTCAGTGGATCAAATTTAACTGCGAGAAACCTTGCCACCACTTTCATTCCTGAGGAATTCCCCTTTTTTGAAACTAGCCTTACGAACTATGACATAACAGAAGAGGACACTTACTTCATCTGTTTGACAATCGTACTCTTCCCAGACTCACCAGCCCCTGCAAGAGTAAAACAGAGTGTTAGCCAGATGGACACACACCCAAACATTCCAGATATTTTCCAGTTCCACGACAGAGCTGACTTTAAATGAAAATCTGAGGAATCTGACAAAGCAGCAGAAATACTAATCCATTTCAGACAGATGGATTTAGCCAGAAATATCATCTGATCAATTTTACTTTTAGAGATCAAACTAAATGCACGATTTTGTTGAAAGATCAAAGCCAAAGAAAAATGTGGCATCCACCCTAAAAAGGGTTTCCCCTACCATTTAATAAGGGGGGGGGGTCCCACCACCACTTTAAGACTGGCAAGCACCCCACAAGTAAAGTTCAATCAAACTACTTTCAGTTCATAAATTACAATTGATTTACACAAACTAAGACTCCGACCACTCTTACTCACCACTATTCCCCTTCCCCACCCTGCCTGCACCTACAAAGGTTTGGTTCTCTTCAGTAAAGTTTAATCTATTTCTATAAAGGTAGAAATAAAAGTAGTTTGATTTTTAACTGTAAGTGTTTTGTGTATCCTGTTTTTTATCTTTAGTAAGTGTTTGTTGAAAAATCTGTAGCTAGTACATACTCTACACTCCTTCCATGGCCCACAAGCTTAACCCTGTGAAATCAAACTCCTCCTACAAAAGCTCACATTAGGTACATACCTTTTATTTAACCACATTTTTCAGTTCTGTTCAGAAGGATGACTTGTGTTAATGTTCCAAAATATTTTTTTTATTGAATAATTCGTATTTAACATTAAAGCCAAAATGTCCTCATATCGTTGACTCTTATAGTCCCACCCACCTCTAAATTCAGCGCTCACTGATTGATTACTTATACAAGGAAGCAGTACATGGATTGGATTTTTACTCAGATACATGTGTTTCCCTGGCATCTGGCTGTTCATCAGTAGGTTGCCAAGTGCAGGGAAATTATAATCTATACAGGAGTTATTCAAATGAGGATAAACCACAAAACAGCAGTTCACATGTGCGTATTGAACAGAGGATGGTGTACCATGCAGTTTGGTAAAAAAAAAAAAAGTATTGTGACATCCCTAGTGACAAGCTTGTAGTCACACCAAGAGGGGAACCTGTGAGGAATTCCTTTAGTCACACATACCACCAGAAGTAACACCTTGGAGCTACATCTCCCACCCTTCATTTGCTCCTGTTAGTCCCTCAACCACAAGGGGTGCAAACAAATGCAGCGTACAAATGACCTTTATTAACAACTTTGAATTCCTCAAACATCTCACTAGGTAGACAACACTCTGGGAGGCCAAAACACGATGACCAAGTAGTCCCAGTCCACTTGCTGCAGGAAAATTCTT
The DNA here is from genome assembly GCA_007224835.1 of Danionella cerebrum. NCBI lineage: Eukaryota > Metazoa > Chordata > Actinopteri > Cypriniformes > Danionidae > Danionella > Danionella cerebrum. The sequence goes on from SRMA01027339.1 coordinate 1,202,765, forward strand.
CCAGCAGTTTACTCTTTCCAATTCTAATTACATTGTGTGTCGCGAACCTGATTGTAGTGTAGGAGATATGGAGGGGTGACCACTAGGGATGTCACATTACTCGGTTTTATACCGAACCGTTCACCCCCCTCAGTTCAATACGTACTTGTGGACCGTAGCTTTTTGGGGTCTCATTTGAATAAATCCTGTGAAATAAATGTCCTCAACACATATGAAAAGGAGGAGTGAGGGAAAGAAACATTTCCATGGGCAAATATCCAATCAACGAACTGCTCTTTAGTGTAAATATCCAATCAGCAAGCGCTAAAGTTAGAGGAGGTGGGACTTCTTGGCCAGTGGAGGAATTCCGACACGCTATGACGAGGCACGTAAACTTTTTCAAACCAGTGGTTTGAAGACATTTCACCTTTGCTGAGAAATACGACAAAGATGGAAAAAGAACGGTAAACAAATGTAACCGTGTGGCAGCAATGTTTTCTCAGATGTAATTATGCAAAGGCAACATAAGAAACACAAGCGGTCTCTTGTGCTGTCTTCAGACAGCTCTTTCTGGTTTCAGGACCCCCTAGGCACCCGTAACCTTTGCCTGCCTAAAATCCCCCTCTTCCTGCAATAATGCGCTCACTGCTGAAAAAGCTCTTACCCACCTTTCTGCAACTGTCTATTTTAAAGTAAACATTTTTGTAAATGTGTCTTGATGTTTGAGTAAGAAAAAAGTAAATACTATCCCACCGATTATTTATCTCTTCATGTGAACCATTTTTTTAATGATGTTAGAAAAATTCAATTTGCTAAGCCATCAGAACCAAACCGAAAAGTATGGCTAAAAACTGTGGGCTTTGATTCCCGTTGCATCGCTAGTGACCACGCAGTAGAGCCAGAGCACCCACCACCTACCTCTTGAGTTTCGGCCCTTGTCTAATGACTGCAATGCTAATCGACATGCAAACAATGCTGAAATAGCAAAACAGTTCATGTAAACTTCAGTACATTTGTAAGTAGATGCGAGACCTTAAGGTTTAAAAGAAACCAACAAATAAAATCAGAATCAAAGCAAACTGCAAATTTGCTGCTTGTGATATTTAATTAGTTTACTCGTCAGAAAATATGATCAGATAGCTTTAATTTACCAAGTCAGGAAAATCTCCCAAGTCCCAATGCAGCCCTCCGCGAGACTGGAGTTCATCTGTTCCATGAGCAAACGTTTCAATTAAACTTCTCAGTTGTGGTTAAGGATGTCCCTGCGGGAGGACGTCTCTTACGCTCAATCCCAGAGCACAAACACAGCAATTAGGCCACATCAGCATCTCTCGGCCAGATGCAAACCCTACTGTGACAAGACCCAAAACAACTGAGCTGCGTTTCCCCTGGAGATCCCAACAAAACTCCCAAATGACCTGATCTGAGGCTTGTGATGATAATTCTTTCTTATTAACCAAACTTCAACAAAGATTATGATTCAAACACACGAAAGCCAAGAGACTCAAAGGTGCAGAAAAATAGCAGATGAGTTTTAAATAATTGGCTGTAGCAGAAGGCACTTTGTTAACCAAAGGCTGGAAAATGGTACAGTGAGTGTCTGCGGGCAACGATGAAGAATAGTGGAGGATCCTTGAACATTTGGGGTTGCATTTCTGTAATCAAAGTTGGAGGCTTGGTCAGGGTTTCCTCAATCACGCAATACTATATGATTAGCCCCATGCTTGTTCTGTAAGAAAACAACTCAAAAATACGGCAAAAGTCCTTAAAAGTATCTTGAGCATAAAGAACAAGAAGGAGTGGAAGGCCCCCATGACGAGAAAGAAAGAAGTGAGTTGCTTCAAAAACTGTTATTCAACATAAAAACTCTATAAACCTCCAAATATTAGTTTTGTCTAAGGGGGGCACAAAGTTTCAAAAGTCTATAACCACTTTAAACTGTTTCATAGCTTTCTATGGAGACTAATTTCAGTAAGAGCCCTTTTAAAACTTGATACAAAGCTGCATTAAAGCCACACACTGCTTGTGTTTCCATCCATGTTATGCGCATTTAGGAATATCACATATAGAATAACCTGGATGGAAATGGAAAGAGGTGCATACATTTTTGAAAATGCGCATTAAAAAAATTATGTGCACAACTGAGCAGCATAAACTTTTTATGTGCATTAACTCTGATGGAAGCGCAATTGAAAAAATATAGTGGCAACACATTTCTATCGAAACTAGGGCAAAATGGGGCAGCATTAATGGACAAACAAGCCATTGAACAACATTTGATATTTTGTTTTGGAAGTGACCGTTTTGTTTTCTTAGACTCTGCAAACGATATTAATTTGCAAATATTTTATGTGATATTCCAGTTTTATGCATTCATTTAATTCACATCTTGGGCTGGAAACATGGCTATGCCTGATGTTTGACTACCTGTAGGGAACCAATATTAACTGCAAAATTCACGTTGGGTTCAAAATTAACAACACACTACATCACATTTTTGTTCAGTATGGTTTGCTCCAGCAAGGTTTTCTGAAATGAGCATTTTTTTTAAAAATGCAAAGTCGTTTTAAACCACTACTGCCACCATCACCCTGGATCAAGTCCTCTGTGGTGGAATAGTCTGAAGCTCCTCATTTAGGGTGTGTTCACACCTCTATTTTGTTTAATTTGGCCAGGACCAAGAGGATATTGTTGCAATCGTCTGCAGATTTCATCCGCAAGTCACTCTATTTAAAAATACTGCCATACGACATTATACGGGCCACTCGTTGGTCACATATGTCATTGTATATGCTTCATTGATCGGTTCGAATGTGATGTGAACAGAGGACATGATGTCAGAAAACTGTGAGAACACGCTGCATGATTTTTACCTAGCTCTGCTTGATTTATCTCGCTAACAGAACTTCACCAATACATGTGCCAAAAAATTACTAGTACCAATAAGAGACCGTAGTGCAAAACCTCTTTCAACAGAAGCATCACATTTCATACAATTTCTTTACTTCGACAAACGTTTGAGAGTGCGGAGTTATTCTCATTGTGGCCTTTCTCATCTAAGACATTCTGCATGAATTCTAAATGCTCCAAACAAAAATGAGTTTGAGGTTTATGAAATTCTGAAATAAAGTTAGCAACTATAGTGTTTTTTTCTGAAACATTTACACAATTAGTGCGATTTTCACAGCAGCTTCTCCATGTACCTTTTGTTTGCTCTCCTGCGGCTGGTTGGTGCTGTAATTTAACCCAGGATTTTGGTTTCTACGCAACCGGTGACACTGCCTGTGAAGCATAATCAACACACACTATGTAGTGCACTAGAGCACATCCAGAACAAACCATCCCATTCTGATCAGTCACAAATTGACATGAAAACCCAAGTGTCTCATTCTTCCCACCACTGCAATTATGATGATAGCAACAGTCTGCCAGCCACCATTTGTCCCTTTCTTCAGTCACAACAGGAAGCCCAGGTTGTTTTACAGCAGGGGTTAGGACATATGCCACAAATCCACGGTGCCAAAGAGCAAACAAAGCCAAGAACAGAGCACAGAGGTTCTCTGATGAGGCAGCACTTAGGGGGAATCCAGTTAAGGTTATCAAATGGTAGTTTCCAAGGCTTTGATAACACAGTCGTGATCTTAGGAAAAACTAACCTGATAAACTAAAATGTCAGATCTAATTAAAGAACAAATTTAATGACGTTCACTTCAAACAAGGGCTGCGCAATTACTGGAATGTTGATTCTGATATTGATTTCCAGCGTTAACGACCATGAGAAAAAAATATTTGACCTTAGGAAGACTTGGGAATTGAAAGGGTTTCATTCGATGCCTGTGCCAATTGATCAAAACAGTTCACAGTCCTCGTTTCAATACACATTTTTGGTTCCTCATTTGAATAACTCCAGCATGTATTATTATTATTGCAAAATGCCTGGCGAACTTTGCATTTCTGGAGCAAATATCCAATCAATGAACTGCCCTTTGAGTAAATATCCAATCAGTGATCGCTAAGGTTAGCGGAGGGTGGGATTTCTCATGTTTCACTCTAGGCGTGGCCACAGCGGATCTCCAGTCAGCAATATGAAGAGGCTTTTAGCCTCTTAAGCCCTGAGGCCTATTTTCCGAAAATCCTATACTTTTACTTTTTAAGGCATTTCTCAGCTTTTACAAGGCCTAAACTGCAAATCTTGGTATCAAAATGAAGATAGGTTCTTGGGGAGTGGTGTGGATGAGTTAACCCCCTACCCCCCGACCATCTGTCCATTCCGGGAGCTCTATATATCGCTGGAAAGCTCTGATTCTATGGAAGCCAATGAGCTCAACCATTTTGAGACTGACGGGATCGCCGACGAATCACACGACGCGCAGCGTGGAGAGACCACCTCTTACGCACGGGGAGTCATTCCATATTTGGTGACGTCATGAGACCACGGAGCAACAGAAAAGATCCAAAATGGAGTTTCCGCGAAGCTATCGACCAGACATAACAACAAACGGACTTTTATCGCTATGGAAATAACTTTTTGTTGAAAAAACGGCAAAGGTAAGACAAGATTTACATGCTTGCTTGGTTTTCGCTGGCGTTTTTTCGTGGAACTTTCGCTCCCTGCTCTGAAATACTTCATGCAATGTAAATGACTTGCATATCGCTAGATTCAGCTGGTTGTTAGCTTTCTTTTGATGCCATGGTTTTGGTGTTTCCGTTTATATTGTGGGTACATATCGCACATAAACAAAAACGTGGTCGTGAATTATACTCCGGACATGTTATTTATTTGCATGGCGTTTGAGCTGTGGTTCACGAAGATGAAATTGAATTAGATACGTTTTTAGAGGAGTTTCCGCTGAACACAACTGTATTTAATATGTGTGGGTTATTCTCAGGGTTAGTGAGCTATGAGTGAAAATGTAACGCACAAGGGGGCAAGTCCCCGGTACCGGGGACTCTCGGGCTTAAGAGGTTAAACCTGTGGTTTCGAGAGATTTCAGCTTTGCTGTTGAATATAACAAAGATGGGAGAAGAACGGTCAACAAAAATGTCACCGTGTGCAAGCCCTGTTTTATTAGATGCAAGTATGCTGATGGTTTATTGCAGCTATGTTGTTTACATGGTAAAATCTGTGATAAAGTTAAACAAAAATTTCAATAAACAATCAGATTTTGAATTTAAATTCAAATGGTTTCTCTTGAGTTTGCATTAACTGTTGAGTTTACATTTACTAATCCAAACAGTTTCAGTCTTTTAATGGCTAATTAATCAGCTCATTTTTTTATTGATTGACAGCACTAACACACATATAACTATATATATATATATATATATATATATAAATAACCCAGAAAAGTGTCTGCAGCATTTAAGGTGATAAAAAGCTATAACCTTCTTTTTCCACTTTAATTTAAGAGTTACTGCAACAAAGAATAACCATTTCAGATAATCTTGATAAGTATGCCCAAATAACTCATATTTATAACTTTCCCATTACCAAGGAAAAGGGGACCGGAAAAAAAATGCACTGCATTAAACAGACAGAGGACAGGGCCATGTAGACCTAAAATCTTGGCTAAGAACCTCCTACACCCAAAAAAGGCCTAGAGAACATGTATTGTGGATGAGTGATTTACCCAAAATATGACCCACAACATGCAACCAGGAAATGAAAAGTGACTCAAGACGAAGAGTGCACACGAGGCCAAGTGTAGCTAAAAGAATTCCAGCAAGTATTGATTTAGATTACTCCATTAAGCACCAAGATTAGCATTAAGCACCTAGATAAAACATTTTCACAGTACAGTAGGTGGTATCGATAAAGCACAGTAGAAAGAAACATATGCAAAACAGGAATTGTAAACTAAACAACAAGAGGCCCTTAGGAAAATCCCATAGAATTTACAAGTCAACTGCTTTCCAGGCAATGGAATCACAGCTGAATTGCAAATAAGCTTCAGCTGAGTTTGCATGTGAGCATTTCAAAAAATGTTAGGGAAAAAAAAAAACAGTTCAAATTACTAGGCGAGTTCATCTGTGCTTTTTCAAACTGTACATTATTAAATTAATTTAAATACAGTACCTTAGTGAATTTTGCTTTGTTTGGAAAGCCGTCTTTCAACAGTGATGATGCGGGACTTGCCATAATTACACAGACAATATTTACTTTTTAATTAATGTGTTATTTTTGTCATTTTACTTTGTACCGATGGAATGAACTTAATAGCATTTTAGGGGTACCTGAATAATGCATATATAGAATTTTTAAAAAGCCTTTAAAAATGGTGAAGGGATACAGAAAGTCAGTCAAAATAATAGTCTAAAAGCCTCTTATAAGAGAGTTATTTGTATGCACGGCTTTACAATATTGCAGTTGTTTCTCACTTTTTTTTGTTTGTTTGTTTTTCATTCTGAAGCTCCAATATCTCCAAGCAGCTCCACAAAAGGCATTGTGACATTTTTGTATCGCGATACAGTGTGAAAAGAAATAAAATAAACCCCCAGTCTTTAAAAAAACATTTATTAGAAACTGTTAATATCTATTACATTTTGAAATAAAATGTTTTCATGCAAAGTTTCAAACTCTTTCTTGGGGAAGAAAACACTTTTGTCGCAATTGTTGTACCCAATTTGGTACAGTTTAGTGTGGTTTTTAACGGCTTTTACACTGTGTTGTGGCCGGGGAACTGACACCATTTATGGAATTTGCTTCAAGAAGGTTCTAGAACAGACACAATCCCTCTGAACCAACCATTCTCTTGATTGGCCAAGCAAGCATGACGTATGTGAGCACTGATTGGTTGTCAATGTCACGAACAACTCGAGTTACATACACAAACACTGAGTTAAATCTGTGTAAAACAATCCAAGAAGAAAACTTTCGGGATCCATTGTTTTTATTACATCATGAAAGGGGTGGCTATTACAACACACCCCAACTGACACAGTAAATAAAGCCTATGGAAAAGCAAGCAGAGCGAACTAAACTGAACCGAGCTGTACTGTGTCATGAAGGGGAAAAGGGCGAACAGCATTGTGGAACCAGACTATTCAAATATCAGTTAAAATATTTCTTTAGAAAAATATTTAGTTTACACGGGTTCTTAAAAAGTCTTACATTTAAAAACCCAAATTTTGGGCCTTAAAAAGGCCTTAAATTAAATAATGTTTGCGCTTTAATTCCTTAAATAATTTTTCTCAGAACCTAATTTTCTGACACTTCAGATCGAGTGTACGTTAGATTTCCCAGCATGCACGATGCAAATTTCGGTTGTTTAACAAAGACGGCTGCCATACCAACGGCAAATAAAGTAACTTTTGTCATTTGAAAAGGTTTTAAAATAGTGAAAACCATAATAATTTATGTTAGTTTCCATGTGACAAATACACATACGTACTAAATGTAATTGAATAAAAAAAAAATTAAAAATTCACCAATGTCAGCCATTGAACAGGAAAGTTTCACAACATATTTGCTCCATAGATGTACCTCCATAAAATACAGCACTTTTAAAAGTTTAATGTTCGATTTTTATGTCACAAGTGCATATATAGATCTAAATAAGTTATTGTAAATCACAAAAAAAGCTCGTTTTTTATTAAATAATATTTGACAAACATTAATTTACAAATGAACACGTGTCAATTTATTCTGTTCCTTTATCTTGGACTTAGGGATCTGTTAACAATTTAAGTTGCAGGTTTCGTTTACATTTTTATATAAAGTTAGGTGCAACGTTGTGTGCATATTTACAGTGCTTTATATTTAATAGTTTATAGTTTTAAACAAAGGCAGTCTGTTAGATAAACAAGTGTAAATTTGACTTCTAATGGTCATAAAAACCCGCAGGAACCCTGATTTCTAGATCTAAAAAAAACTATTAACAATTCTACATTTTACAATATGGACTTTCCAGATGGTCACAGTCAAAAATTATAATTAGATGAGAGTTGTATTTTGGTGTGTAACGTAATTATTCTTATCCCTAAACAATTCCGTTAAAATAAAAGCAGATTAAACCAAATTTCCGTTGACCGGATTAGCGAGAGCCGTTCACACCTAACGATAACTTTAACGGACAACTTAAACTGCTTTATTAAAAACTGTAAAACTACACTAGCTTTTAACGATAACATAAAAAAATCTAATTCTTAGGCATTCTATCCCACGAATGGGATTCAATTTAATTTTAGTTAAAGTAATTAAATATTCAAATGTGCGCATTAACGTTAGCATTTATGCTAGCGCAGTAAACTAAGTGAGCGCCGTTAACATTAAGAAAACTTTACTTTAAACGGCTTTCTTCGCCAGAAAACATAAGTTAAACGTATTAATAAATGGTATAGTTTGTGAAATTAGAGTCTTCCTCCACCGAAACAGCTAAAGTTAACAAACTCACCGAGCAGCAGCAGCTTGACCTCTCGCGACGCCTTCTCTCCATCATCCCGCAGGTTTTTGTCAATCATTTTACTCCTCTCCTGGGCGCTCTTGTCGCCGGTGCTCAGCGTGCATCCCATGTTTAAGAGCACGAAAGTCTTTTAGAAGACAAAAGAAGCCAGAGATGTGATAAAGTAAGGAATATCATTCACGAGGGGTTCGAATGAGGGAGCCACCCTGACGCCGCACGCCCAACTCTTTCAAACACGCACCTCACAACGGCTTTCCGGAAACAAAAAGTTTCTAAAGTTAAAAACAGAAGTGGTCCGGGATCAGTCGAAAGCCGTGAAGCCCATGGTTGGATCAAAAAGGAGTGAGAATAGAGTCATTAGCACTCATGAGTCTTTCGCCTCTGGTACAGTGTGGAAGAGTTTCCTGTTTCTCTTCTTTTCTGCCAGCCACCCCCCTCCAAACCGCCACCCCCTCCTCCCGTCAGCCGCGCATGCGCATTCCGTGCACACTCCCACAAAACACAGGTCCGTCCTAAATAGACGACTTTTCGGCGAAACGCACCATAAACTCGAAGTGACTGGTAAAAAAAAGCCAACCGATAGCACATTACCATCACATTGGTTTATTTTAAGTGAAAAATGTTTATCACATTTAACCCGTTGCAAATATACCCGCTACAAAAATGTGAAACATCAATCAACAAACAATTATTTTCAACTTTATTGAGAATTGACAAAACACACATAATAATTAATTATTTGCATTTTTTGTAATTACGTGAGTTCAATTTGATGGCTTGCACTGAATTGAATCATTAGAACAGTTATGTGTGACATGAATTGGGTGGTAATAGTGATTTTTATGGGAGCAATTGAGCTTTGATCCAAATAATCAAGAATAAAAATGATGCTCTATAAATATTTCAATATTTATTGAAACTGAGTCGTGCAGTACAATATGCAGGTGCAGAGTGGCGTGTTGCTTGATTTTGGTTGTAATATGGCAATTTAGAATGAAGTTATGAAGCATATTCTGGGTAAAACATATTTTGGATCTGGTAATTTGTAGACAGTCCCTAAGCGATTCCATGTCAGCGGATTGCTCATAGACGGTAATGTGTTTCTGCGAATGCCGAGGGAAACTTGTTTTGATAAAACACTTGTTTTGTAGTTTGTCCACTACATAACACAGATTAAAAATAGGTATTATTTGTTTACTAAGAACATTCTGGTCTTGAGCTATTGAGCAGAGAAAACCGAATCCGTGAATCTGCATGCAGCTAACTTTACTGAACTGTGACGGGATGGATGATCGGCTGATATTGTTTCAATTTCACGTCGCGATCGACCGGTAGCACCTCCGCGATCGATTGACGTAATGAGCACCCCTGCTCTACACCATTACACCACCATCACCAGCCTGAACCATTGATACAAGGCAGGATGGCATTTGTAACGTTCACTGTACCATATTATGTTTGTGTGTTGCCCTTTAAGAGCTGCGCCCCAGAGCCCTCAGTGCGTGCGCGAGGAGAGTTAGAGAGAAGTGTGTGCGCTGCTCTTCTCCTAAAACCGCTACCCTAATATATCTTGTTTGCTTTAGTTTTTGTGATGTAATTTTCTTGTGACGCTGAAGCTAACTATAAAGGTTTGAGTTTTGGATGATGTGTTCGTCTTGAGGCTCCTTTTTTTCACTGGCTATCCGGCACAAGCGTCACACATTCATGGGTTTCATGTTGTTAACACCAAATTCTGAACCTACCATCCTAATGTCAGACCAGAAATCAAGACTCATCAAAACAGGCAATTCTTTTCCAATCTTCTACTGTCTAATTTCAGTGAGCCTGTGCGAATTGTAGCCTCATTTGCTAGTTCTTAGCTGACAGTAGTGGCATCCGATGTGTTCTGGGTCCATCCGCCTCAAAGGTTGATGTGTTGTGTATTCAGAGATTCTCTTCAATTGGCATCAACTTGCCGCCACAGAACTGCCGGTCTCTGTATATTTTCTCTTTTCAGGTCATTCTCTCCAAAACCTAGATATGGTTGTGGGTGAAAATCCCAGTGGATCAGCAGATTCTGAAACACTCAGACCAGCCCATCTTGCACCCGTCTTGCATGTCACTTTCAGTCACTTAAATCACCTTTATTCCTCATTCTGATGCTCGCTTTGAACTGCATCAGATCGTTGTGCCCATGTCTACATGCCTAATGTCTTGGGATTTAGACCTTTGCGTTAACGAGCAGTTGGACAGGTGTACTCACAGCGAGGGGAGAAACCCAGCAACGCTAAGAGCCACTCTGATCAGAGCACATTGGGAACTGGTTGAAGGACAGCAACATGGGGATCTGACAGACTGACTCAGGGCTCAATACTCCTGAGAGAGGGCAGAGTGCAGTTTTCATCTGAACCTTTATGGTCCTCAGGTACCTGCACTGGAAATCGTTGGGGACTATGGAATGAAACACCGAACCTCTTTAAGTGGCTTTGGAAACATAGTTCATCAAGTGATGGGAAGAGCAAATAGCCTGGGATGAATATAGGAGATTGTTTGTGCACTGACATCTCGAGGATCCAGAGTGGACCTCTTGCCCTTCTCCACCTCATCTTGGATGGGGTACAGGTGACTTCTGGTTCAGCAAGTGAGGTGACCAAGTACTCCTTCCCCTAGTCTCGCTAAAGGGGCCAAATTGCTAAAGAGGGACTCAGTGAGTAATAGGACTGATGGGTTGTGGGCTTACTCCTGGAATCATCTGAACCGGAATGGGAACTGGCTGTCAGTGGTTCCGCAGAATGCTTGAAAAGGTCTAGCTCAGGGGACTCTAGTTCGGAGAATTCATGACTCTCCTCTTCCGTAAGGAGAACATTTTCCAAGGGCAGCACACTGGAGTCCAGAAAGCAGTGGGAATCAAGAGGTACTCCAGAAATGACATTGACCAAACTTCTTGGAACCGGAACAGGAACTGGCAAATACATATGGAAAAATAAACACAGGAGAACCCCACGACATAACATGGGGAAAGAAATATAACACAGACCCACGATGGACGCTGTAAACTATAAAAAGTAAAATACATAATGTGAAGTTCTTCATGTTTAAATAAAACAAATGTGATGGTAACAGTAAATGTTTGTGCCCTTTTCAACAGTTTTTGAGATTACCGTGAACATGCTTTATCATTGGGTGAGCGAGAGGGTGTTGTCCAGGGCATTAACTGACCCATGTTTTATCTTCATCAATATGCTTTATATGTGAGAATGTAAAATGGATAGGACTCTCTGAACCAGACAGGGCCCACAGCTTGAACCATGAGATATAGAAATTTCAAAGACTGTTTAACGTAAAGCCCAAAACTGGGACTCACAACATGAGCCCATTCATAATCTTTAGGAACAGGATTTGTGGCAAGGATCTTTAATCTTCTGAGCAGACCTATCATGTTTGCATACAATTTTCATTTCAAATATCATAAGCATGCAAAGCTTACCAAAATCTGGGTGATGATTTCCCTAAAGCAGACCGCAATGGAAGGCATGAAACACTCCGGCTGATGACTGAACACCCCTATCACTGATCTCCACGGGGACTCCAGAATCATTCCATCAATATAATATTCCTGCAAACTGAATGACAGAGAGGAATTATGCAAAAAACAACTCACAACTGTAAGACACAGAAAGGAAATGACATACTGACGGGGATGGAGAACCCTTTACTAGTGCACAAAAACTAGATGGCTAAACTTTGATGTTGGCTTGTAAAAATTTTATAAGCAAAAATGTAACAGTTGCCGAGGTAGAATTTCTGGTTGCTATGGAGGAGTCATACAAAGTATAAACCAACCTGTCTCTGTGACTTTCCTTAGCTGAGATTGTGATATGTCAAAATGGTTGTTATGGTAAATTCAAGTTGCTATGGAGGGGTCAGTAACATAATATAGTGTTCCCTTTGTCACTATAAGTTATATAAACCAACCCCCATGCTTTTATCATTTACCAAAGCTGAGATAAAGTTCAGAAAATCTGGTTGCTAGGCTAAACAGTTAGAAAGTCGTCAGTGATTTTTAAAAATTTGTTAGTATGATTAGCATAAACAAACTCCCATTTTTCTGTGATTTTTGCTGTTTCCCCACTTCAAATGATCATTGTAAGTCAATGGTAAGTCAACTTTGGATGTCTTTGGAATGGTTTGGTTGCTGTAGCTTGAGCGGTCTAGGAGGAGATACCTTGGAGAATCTATCTGAAGTGAAAAACTAATAATAATATGTTGACTTTTCTTAGGCAACATAACCACACAACGAAAATCTCATATTATGGAATTTTGTAAAAGACCTATAATGCAGTGATCATTAAGTTTGCAGAATAAACCCGCGCAGCACTGTGAGAACATGCAAACTCCTCTCAAGAAGGCCACTGGTTGGCCTTGAACCAGCAACCTTCTCAAACCCCAGGCCTCTGTGCAACACTCTCCTCTGGGCCATCAAATGCATTATATAATAAGTGTTTTTGAGGACTCCCAAAATGGAATAATTTCAAAATCATAATAAAGGCTCTTTGAAGTAAAAAACTTTTTTTTTTGGAATTTTTCGTTAAATTACTGATTGTTTTTCTAAATCATTTACACATTCTTAAATCCTGGTCAGTTACACAAAACAGACAGTACACACAATAAATACATTAAAATCCAAGTATGTCTCACATTGCCAGCGGAGTGAAGCCAAACCCTTGTGTCGCCCCCTTGTGGTTGGCTGCAGAATGACTTCCACCTAATACAACCCTATAGGAAAAAGCTGAATGATGTCCTCATAAATTACATTATTTACACAAACAGTTTTAATGATTTTCGAAGGTTATCGCTAGAGTGAACAAAGATCAATAGTTTATTTTCGAGTGGTTCACGATGGCTCAATTTTCCCTTAAAAACCTAAGCACGACCATATCATTGAAAGCTATGATTGACAGCTACACAGAACAGAGCTCACTGACCGCTGTTAACATGTGATAAAGATCATTTACGCTGCCTAATTCTTGTTTCTAATTACAAAATAAGTTGTATATATCACCTGCGTGTGAGAAGAGCATGTACGCCTGAGTGAAGTCATGTAAACGTAGCCATCAGAAAGTTGTGTGTGCGCATGTGCACCCTTTATCTGACTGTCATGGCAGCTCCATGTCACGCTAACGGTTGCCTCATATTATCTGAATTTTTTTTACAGTCCATGGTTGTAACCACTTTCCCTCCAGGTAAGTAACAAGCAGTAACTAAAGCTGCAATTCACTGAGTGACCTACTTGAGACATGAGCTAAATTATTAAATATTAACTGTATTTTCCCCAAGATATTGCTTTTATAAGAGAAAATCCAGCTGCATATTTAGTTTTAATTGATCAAAATGCTTTGCTTTTCTAGAATTTTTAACTTTTAAAATTCAGCCCTGGATTTTCATTTGGAACCATTTCTGACAAATATTTTTGTGATCCATCATTTTATTTGTATACAATTATATGAAAATCAGTCCATTCAACATGTGTAATTTTTTTAATCTTCAATATTGATAAGAACTTTCAGATATCTCCAAAGAATTTCAATAAGATCTATTCAAGTCTGAATTTTTGGCATGTTTTGGCACATTGTCTACCTGCAAAACAGTAAATTTCCAGTAACAAGTTTGAGCACAGCCTGGTCTGACTCTTTATGTGTTAAATAGAGTAAATGAAGTTTAGCTCAAGTTTTCCTCGAAATATTTAGATTTAACTCCTTTTCTGAAGTAGCAAGTTTCGCTTGAAATAACTGTGTTATTTACCTGCAGTAAAGCGTGGAGCTGTGAGACAATAAGGATAATTGTTGGATCTGGGGCAGTGGAGAGACTCATTAAGCTGTTTGCTGTGCTGCTTGAAACACTGCTGAAACAGGACCTGAGGGAATCCACCTGCGCACGAGGGTGTTGTTGTCTTGATATTCAAGCAAACCTACGTTTGTTTAGATTCCAAAAAAGGCATTTAACATTCATAAATTATATAATGTACTGTAGTATTGGTGGGGGAGGGCAGATCATCAGCAGATGAGAAGAAAAAAATAAACAGCCAAAAGACGTAGAGCACATGTGTCAAACTCAAGGCCCGCCGGCCAGATGTGGCCCGTCATGTAATCTAATGTGGCCCGCGAGAGCCACAGCTAATAGTTTATCCGTGATATATCCATCGTCTTCAGTCTGTGAGGGTTTTTTTTTTCGCTAAACAAATTAGAAAAAAGCTATTTTTCTTTATTCACTTGGACAGTTTGATCCTTCATTAATGGAGTTATGTGAGTTTTCATAAGCTGACAAAAATCAAAAGAATTTATATTAGAACAACAAACATACAATTGTTTCTATGCAACTGAATTGTCCTTGAATAAGTTATAAATAAAGAGTTATTTAACATTAAGGAGTAGTTACATTTATTATACATTTAAATAATTATTAAATAATTATTATTTTACAATCCTGAGGGGGGCCCAGGTTCTTTTATAGGTTTAAAGGGGGGCTCGACCAAAAAAGTTTGAGAACCACTGGATTAAAGTCTTTTTTTAACGAAAAGTCAGAAAACAAAAATGGCTCTATAGCACCACCTAACGTGTTTCAGGTTATGTTGCACTCCCAGTTTGTCGTACACAAACGAACATTGCTGTACGTGTAGAGTTGCAAGACTTAGATATAAGTAATGCAAAATCAACAGAAAGTCCAGTGTACTTTAACAAACTCCTCCTATGGATTTTATTTGTTTATCTCGAAACTCCATCTTTCATATTTTAAGACGTATGGATGTTAAATTGCAAAACCTTTTTACTTTGTTAAACGATGTGCAGGAAGCTGTTAATAACTCAGTTTGTAATGCCTGTTAAGAGTTCGTGTCTGAACAAGTTTGAATGCCAGCCAACAGTGTCAGTAATCGCGCCACCTAGTGGCAATATGGAATATCCCATTTTCTGCTGTTTTATTTTGCTATTTCAGAGAAATTTGGCACACGTATGTAAAGGACCAAGACCAACAAAAACGTCTATTGAAGCGAATTTCCAAAACTAACAAGAAATCAGTTATTCAGCAAAAACCTCTAAAAATGGGTTTATTTAGCATGTGCTGTCCTTTAACTTCTATCTATTTACTTCCAAGCACCATCAGTGTTATCTTAAGGTATATCGGATGTTAAATGGCAAAGCTTTTTATGACCATTTTAAACTAAGTGGCGCACGACGTCCATCGAAATTGAATATTTCACCATAAACAGGAAGTTGTTATAACTTAAATTTCTATGGTAACACATCTACAACTTGCCACCACACCAAACACATATTCGGGAAAAAAAATTACACTCACCAGCCACTGCTAGTACTGAACCCACAAAGGATTAGACCACTAATCCACAAAGTTCTGGAAACATTCCTCAGATAGTCTGGTACATATTGACATAATAGCATCACGCAGTTGCTGCAGATTAGTTGGCTGCACATCCATTATTTGAATCACCCTGATTTGAGTACAGTGAACTCATCGTCATGTTAAAGAAACCAGTCTTAGATGATTTGTGCTTTATGACATGGAGTAGCCAGAAGACGATAGGGACACTGAGGTCATAAAGGGATGGACATGGCCAGACACAATACTCAGGGAGGCTGTGGTCTTGACACAATGCTGAATTGAAACTAATGACCCCTTAGTGTGACAAGAAAATACCCCTCACACCATTACATCTCCACCCCCAGCTTGAACCGTTGATACATGTTTTCATGTTGTTAATGCCAAATTCTAAACCTTAGCATCCGAATGTCACTGCAGATATTATGATTTAGACTAGGTAACTTTTTTTCCAATCTTCTATTGTCAAATTTTGTTGATCTGAGAAATACTCAGATCAGCCTGTCTGACCTTCTGCCATGTTATTGGCTGATTAGTAATTATGTCAACAAGCATGTGTACAGGTGTACCTATTAAAGTGGCCGGTGTGTTTATGTGTTGTGTAAGGGTAGGTCTATGTATTTGGAGGTTCGAATGGACAGCAATGTTTGGTCAACATTACTTTCTTGATGAGCAGGTTACCATTTGAAAACTTCTGCTCAATACGTGATGACAAATTTAACAAAGCTATTTGTCTAAGTTAAGAAGAGTCTAGGCTTCCTATGAGTGAAGCAGATTCTGGTGTCACAGTGAATAGTGTTATTTTCTGCTCAGCAGTGCCACCGTGTGGTTATAAACTGTAGTAGCAGGGAATGACAGAGTTAAGTCAAAAGGCATAACTTCCAGAAAAATACACACACGATGTACAAAAGAAACGACTATAAATCAGCAATATAAAAATAATGAAAAATGTTGAAAAATAATCAAATATTGAAAAATGTACGAAACATTTATATGATCCATCAATGGATTGTATATATATGATCCATACATCGATATACATTTTAATGTTTTTACCATTTTTGCTTTAATATATATATATATATATGTTGGTTGGATGATTGGATGGATGGATGGTTGGATGATGGATGGAAGGATTGTCGGACGGTTGGTTGGTTGGATGGATGGATGGGTGGTTGGATGGAAGGATTGTCGGATGGTTGGTTGGTTGGTTGGATGGATTGTTGCATGGATGGATGGTTGGATGGATGGATGGTTGGAGGGATGATGGATGGTCGGATGGTTGGATGATTGGATAGATAAATGGTTGGTTGGATGGGTGATGGATGGATCCATTGTTGGTTGGATAATGGATGGATTGTTGGTTGGATGATTGGATGGAGGGATGGATGGTTGGTTGGTTGAATGATTGGATAGATGGTTGGTTGGATGGTGTATGGAAGGATTGTCGGACGGTTGGTTGGTTGGATGGATTGTTGGATGGATAGATGATGGGTGGAAGGATTGTCGGATGGTTGGTTGGTTGGTTGGATGGGTAGTTGGATGATGGATGGAAGGATTGTCGGATGGTTGGTTGGATGGATTGTTGGATGGATGGATGGATGGATTGTTGGATGGATGGATGGTTGGAAGGATGATGGATGGAAGGATTGTCGGATGGTTGGTTGGTTGGAAGGATGATGGATGGAAGGATTGTCGGATGGTTGGTTGGTTGGTTGGATGGATGGATGGATGGATGGTTGGATGGATGGATTGTCGGTTGGATGATGGATGGATTGTTGGTTGGATGATTGGATGGAGGGATGGATGGTTGGTTGGTTGAATGATTGGATAGATGGTTGGTTGGATGGTGTATGGAAGGATTGTCGGACGGTTGGTTGGTTGGATGGATTGTTGGATGGATGGATGATGGATGGAAGGATTGCCGAATGGTTGGTTGGATGGATTGATGATGGATGGAAGGATTGTCGGATGGTTGGTTGGTTGGATGGGTAATTGGATGATGGATGGAAGGATTGTCGGATGGTTGGTTGGATGGATGGATGGATTGTTGGATGGATGGATGGTTGGAAGGATGATGGATGGAAGGATTGTCGGATGGTTGGTTGGTTGGTTGGATGGATGGATGGTTGGATGGATGGATTGTCGGATGGTTGGTTGGATGGATGGATGGATGGATTGTTGGATGGATGGATGGTTGGAAGGATGATGGATGGAAGGATTGTCGGATGGTTGGTTGGATGGATGGATGGTTGGATGGATGGATTATCGGATGGTTGGTTGGTTGGATGGATGGATGGATGGATGGTTGGATGGAAGGATTGGCGGATGGTTGGTTGGTTGGATGGATGGATGGATGGTTGGATGGAAGGATTGGCGGATGGTTGGTTGGTTGGTTGGTTGGTTGGATGGATGGATGGATGGTGGATGGAAGGATTGTCGGACGGTTGGTTGGATGGATGTCCTGTGGGGGGTGGGTGTCATTTTCCAGCATTCATGACAGTTTCGCCAGGACCCTCTTATCACCCACCTCTCACACTGCGTCCAGAGAGCATCCCAGGACAGCTTCTTTCTCCTCATCAGTGATAGTTCCCTTCACCAGCCACTCGAACCCTTTGGTGTCAGTTTTGAGCATGTTATCACTTTTCATCAGGGTCATTTGGACGTTTCTGTTGTCAAAAAAAGTAAACACGGATGTTCGACAATAAATTTCTTCAACTAGAAGTTGTTGTCTAATTCTTATTTTCTGAAAAATGGCCAAGAAATCTGAAACTTCAAAAGAATGACTATAATCTTACAAATTCCAAGAGTAGTGAGAAGAATCGATGTTGGTTTGAAATCAAAAGGCAGTAATTATTTATTTGACTTGTACAAAAATATTTACTAATTCTGAAAGCTTTTGTTTTATCTGATTAAAACAAGGCCGGATGAGCTCAAAACCATCCTGCTGTGTGATGAACCATTTCTACCTTCATGAGCTGATCCTGAACACATCCATGACACAATCCTCATCGTCCTCTAGCTTCTCATGTAGGTGTGTTTGGAGCCCACCCTCGGGGCCCTCGGTTTTACACACTTCATTTACCGCTGCAGTCACAAACACACATCCACACATGCCTCTGACAGTCATCTGGAGAACCGGCTCAGGGATGAAGATCGCCTGACCGACAAACGTAAGAAATCTGCGTTCGTTTCATTCTCACATCGAGCTTTCACACTGCAGATGTCCTTGTACAACTTTATTTCAGAGAATATTTGATGAACTCCAGGTGGCTCTTTATTGCGAGGGTTTTCCACTAAATTGAGTTGATGTCATGAAAATAAAAAGTGTTATATTTTCATTTAAAAAGCTGACTGCAGTAACAATTATTTGAGCTTTGATCCGAAGATAGACACAAACAAACCAATCCAAGGTACACATTTAATGTGCGGTGTTAAGATTGCTGTTCTTTGTCACAGCGCTGAGATATTTCCCACATGGCTGCACTGTGTTGCCCCTGGCTTTCTAACAGGAACCTGTGGCACAAGCTGGAGAGGTGAAGAGATCTGAGTCAGGATGAGATAAGGATACTCCGATACTATAGAAATAGTAGAACCCTGTATTTACCTCCAGTTTATCAAGAAGTGACGCTTTTGTTCTCTTGGATTCTTAATTGCGTTAACATTTTGTAAAATATTCCAATTTTTATGCATATACAGTGGTACCCAGAGATACGAAATTAATCCGTTCCAGGGTGGCATTCATATCTCAAACATTTCATATCTCGAAGTAAGTTTTACATGTAAAACGCCTAATCCGTGCAATGGCTCTCAGAAACAACAGTATAAATAAAACCAGAGAAAAATCAAGTAACTTTTCTTCAATCCTTAAATCTACACATTGTTAATGTAATAAATGATAATAAAACAGAATAAAACACAACACAAATACGTAATATGTACATAAATGTGAAACCTTACCTTGAGTGAAACGATGTGTCGGAGGAGGTGGAATGGGTGGCAGAAAGGCACTATGTATGAAAGTTAACTTTCTTGAGATATTTCACGAATTGTGAACACCAACACGGTTTCAAGCACAGTCAGTACCGGAATTGGAATCATGGCTAGTGGGACCCATCCTTGGATGACATTGCCTAGTCTTTCTATTGAAAAAATCTGGGATTTCACATTTAGTGGGCAACATATTAATCAGGACATCACTGACATAAGCTCAAAAAATATTGACATACATACGTGATTGGTAGGACTAAACCATTCAAAGTTCGAAGACGTCTGGAAATATCATCTGTACAAATGATCTTGAATGGAGTAACAAGACTGATAGCAGATGATTAACCAGATCTGCAAAAGAAAATCAAAATTGATTCTGCCGTAACCATGAGAAAAACATCTAAATCTAAATGTTAAAGCTGCAAGCAGCGATCAAAGGACTCGAGCACCTCTTGCGCCATCGTCTCCCGTTGGCCAATTCATGGCGCTATGCAGTACAACTTATCCTTATTCAGAAGATGTATTTAAGCAAGTGTTACTACAATAACTGAACAATACAGGGAAATTTAACAATGAAAACCACATCTCAACACATTGTGACCCCCAGGCGGCGCTAATGAGTCCAAATATTTATGAGTGAAAATATTTTCCAGTACTGTTTTGACCAATATTCTTGTCACACATGTCAAAATGTAAAAAATAAGTACCTTATCACATTGTTAAATGTTGTATTTCCTGTGGCCACCTGGTGGCGCTAGAGAGTACATTGTAGATGTGTTCAGACATGGACTGTTAACATAGTTGGTAAATTTGGGACCAATTTGAAACTGTATGGCCGAGATAATAACGACCCTCTTCATTGTGAAACATCGAAATTCAGCTGACCGCCAAAAATGGAGCATTCAACAAAATCACAAAAGCTTCGCAATTTACAATTTCAAAAGCCTTTAAATGAGGCTGTCGTTAAACTACGAGGTCTGAAACAAGATATTCCATGTTGCCACTAGGTGGTGCTATAGCTGACTGCGGGTTTCTATATAGTTTTTTAAGACATGGTCTGTTAAAAGAAATTTGACTGACAGAGGTTTTTGCAAAACAGCTGACTTCCTGTCGACTTTGGAAACATGATCCATCTGACTTTTATCTAACTCTTGGTACCCCACACAAGTGTACCGATTCATTCGCCTATCACAAACCTAAATTTGCCTATGACAAACCATTAGCTGAAAGGTATGAGGTAGAGCCATTTTGCCACACCCACTTTTCAAAACCCAATCTGCCATAAATTTTCACCAGTTCTGAAGTGTTTGTGAATTTGGTGACTTTTCGAGCAAGTATGGCCCTTAAAAATGCAGCGAAAGCAACAAAACGATAATTATCGGAGCAATTACAATATGGTGATACACACCTTCAGTGCTTGAGCACTAATAAAAGTACAACCTGGCAACCCTAGCATCACTTTCAAACATACTAGCACACTAGCATCATTCCTCTCCATAAAACATTTATAGTTTAAACTGTCAAATACAGAACACTGTGTCCAGGCTAAAGCAAATTAACCCCTAGCAACCGTAGTTATGACTTGTGCTATCAAATGCTAATGGATATCTGGCAACACAGAGCCCAACAAAACCATGAGAAAAACCTTTTTTGTAGAAAAGTTATTGGCAAGCACAGTGCATCCATGAAGACACTAGTTCTCTTTATGAGAGATCATATACTAAAACAAACACAGGACTGGTCTGGCACTGTGCTATTCCACATTAGATGCAAACTGGCAGTCAGAGATATTTGAAACTAAACTACATTTTAAGTACGTTAAAATAAATGTGATTTTAATATAAAGCTTGAAACAAATAACATTTCCTGGAATGTTATTACACATATCTTTCATTATTAGTGGACTAGTGGTGAAAAGAAGGGATAACCCCTGGAAGTACAATACCTGTAATATGGCTTTTGTTTTTAAAAATTCTGGCACAAAAAGTGCACGGGGTAGTGTATGACGTTTAGGGGAAAAAACGCTGTGGTTGTACAAAAAAAAAAAGATGATATCAAGCATTGCCACAAAAAAGAAAATTGTAAAGTAGTGAAAAACAGTCAAAAATCCCCCAGGGTTATACCAATGGAATTTAACACCTAGAAAAGCTAACTTCATCTTTCACATAATCTGCAACTTCCACAGCAATACAAATGTACCACCAACAGCATTACTCATCAACATTAGCTTTACCACTGAACAGGTCACCAGAGCAGGATAATTCCACATGTAAACAACAGCCTTTATTCGGGTTGCTAAGAAGCTTTTATTCAATTTACACCAGTGGGTATCAGCACACGAAGGCTATTGCCCTTGAGAAGGAATGAGAGCTTCTCGTTATCTCATTCTCACTGGGGAGTTGTTTTGACTTCCAATGACGAATGAATGCTGCATGATTAAAAACAAATTACACTTGAGATATTCAAAGTGTATTGTAGACTTTTAGTGGGGCACATCTGGAACCTCTGCATATTACCATAAATGATCATTTGTCTGACAATGTATAAAGAAGTTTACTAAGAATGGAATTCCATTGACTTGAATGGTAAGGTATGCGATAATGCAAAACTGGAAGTTTCTGAATACATGTCGCAATTCCATATTCAGATTCGACAGTAGATTACAGAGTAACCTGTTATAATTTTGATTATTTTTATAGTGAATTTATAGTTTTGTGGCCGGGATCATAATGGACGCAGCAGCATGGTTGAAATCCCAGTGTGTCCCAGGCTTTAGAGTGTTTCTACCACCCACCTCCTCAAATGACAGGAAACACTAAATGGCTCTGTTGCTAACTATATTTTCTCTATGCTTCAGGTTCTGATCTGCATATTTGGAGAGTAAAATGATGGAAACGTCCAACCTCACCATTCCTCCAAGCTCTGTCCATACGAACACAAGCCTTTTCTGGAATAGTCCATTCACAGCTGTAGAATTTGTTCTAATAGTCCTCGGCCTAAGCATCTTAAGCCTGATAACAATCGTAGGTAATGTTCTGGTCATCCTCTCTATCAAGGTCAACAGGAACCTGCAGACTGTCAATAACTACTTCCTGTTTAGTCTGGCGTGTGCTGACCTCTTCATTGGTGTTTTCTCAATGAACCTCTACACTGTCTACATAGCGATTGGTAGCTGGCCTTTAGGCCCTTTGGTGTGTGACCTCTGGTTGGCTTTGGACTATGTTGTCAGCAACGCCTCAGTGATGAATCTCCTCATCATCAGCTTTGACCGATTCTTCTGCGTCACCAAACCTCTTAGTTACCCAGTCAAACGGACCCACAAGATGGCTGGGATCATGATCGCTGGTGCCTGGATTCTGTCGTTCATCCTCTGGGCTCCTGCAATCCTCTTCTGGCAGTTCATCACAGGCACTCGTACAGTTCCTGAAGGCGAGTGTTATATTCAGTTCTTCTCCAATGCCGTGGTGACATTTGGCACAGCCATCGCTGCCTTCTACTTGCCGGTAGTCACCATGAGCATCCTCTACTGGCAGATATGCAAAGCCAGCCGAAGCCGAATCTCAAACAGAGGCAAGAGCAGAGCTCCAAGAGTCAATTACGATGGCGGTCACAGCAGAATTGCAGCTGAGCGAGATCGAAGGTCCTTTCAAGGAGGAGAAGAAATGGTTTCGCGCAAGCAAAGTGCTTCCGAAGCTACCACAGGTGAGCATAGGATAGCATAGGATAGCAACAATTAGATAAGTGGTGTGATGATCGAGTGTATGATAGAAGAGACACAATACCAATACAGAAACAGTTTTAACCATTAATATTTGGACCATAAATAAGGAATTGTTCACATTCATTCATCTCCCGCTTATTCCCTTTTGGGGTCACTGGGGTCTGCTGGTGCCTCTCTCCAGCACACATCGGGTGAGAGGCTGGGGTACACCCTGGACAGGTCGCCAGTCTATCACAGGGCAACATTCACTCACACATTCACACCTAAGGACAATTTGGATTATTAAATTAACCTGCCGCATTTGGGATTGTTGGAGAATGTGTTCACACCAGATGCAAATTGTTTGGATATACCGTATTTTTCGGCTCATAAGACGCACCGGCACATAAGACGCACCCAATTTTTAAAGAGGAAAATCCAGAAAAAAAAGATTCTGAACCAAATACTGTTGTAAAATATTTTATATCAACTGTGTAAAAGTTAACAGCCAAACATGTAACATGAACAGACAGTAAACAGTAAAAGTAACAAAAAAGGCTGTAATGTTTTTCTTTGCCCCACTCATCACTCTAAAGTCCACCATTCGTTATCACCATCACTGTTCCAGTGCAACATTGTCACTACATTACTAATAATAGCCAGTAACATTGTCACTACATTACTAATAATAGCCAGTAACATTGTCACTACATTACTAATAATAGCCAGTAACATTGTCACTACATTACTAATAATAGCTAGTAACATTGTCACTACATTACTAATAATAGTCAGTAACATTGTCACTACATTACTAAATATAGCTAGTAACATTGTCACTACATTACTAATAATAGCCAGTAACATTGTCACTACATTATTAATAATAGTCAGTAACATTGTCACTACATTACTAATAATAGCTAGTAACATTGTCACTACATTACTAATAATAGCCAGTAACATTGTCACTACATTACTAATAGTAGCCGGTAACATTGTCACTACATTACTAATAATAGCCAGTAACATTGTCACTACATTACTAATAATAGCCAGTAACATTGTCACTACATTACTAATAATAGCTAGTAACATTGTCACTACATTACTAATAATAGCCAGTAACATTGTCACTACATTACTAATAATAGCTAGTAACATTGTCACTACATTACTAATAATAGCCAGTAGCATTGTCACCACATTACTAATAATAGCCAGTAACATTGTCACCACATTACTAATAATAGCTAGTAACATTGTAACATTGTCACTACATTACTAATAATAGCTAGTAACATTGTCACTACATTACTAATAATAGCTAGTAACATTGTCACCACATTACTAATAATAGCTAGTAACATTGTCACTACATTACTAATAATAGCCAGTAACATTGTCACCACATTACTAATAATAGCCAGTAACATTGTCACCACATTACTAATAATAGCCAGTAACATTGTCACTACATTACTAATAATAGCCAGTAACATTGTCACTACATTACTAATAATAGCCAGTAACATTGTCACCACATCACTAATAATGGCCAGTAACATTGTCACTACATTACTAATAATAGCCAGTAACATTGTCACTACATTACTAATAATAGCCAGTAACAT
>SRMA01027339.1:1230275-1274066 GCA_007224835.1 Danionella cerebrum
TAATAATAGTTATTAACATTGTCACTACATTACTAATAATAGCCAGTAACATTGTCACTACATTACTAATAATAGCCAGTAACATTGTCACCACATTACTAATAATAGCCAGTAACATTGTCACTACATTATAAATAATAGCCAGTAACATTGTCACTACATTACTAATAATAGCCAGTAACATTGTCACTACATTACTAATAATATCTAGTAAGATTGCTCCCACATTAGTAATAATACAGTGGTTCTCAAACTTTTTTAGTCGAGCCCCCCTGTAATCAAACACTCCCTAATTGCAGAACATGTTACTTACGTTTGTTATCTCTTATGTACATGTGTGAGATGTACCGTTGAGAGATGATTTGAGTTTGAGTTTATTAAAGAAGAGTTTCAGTCATTGAGAGCGTTTTGTTTACCTCACGCGAGCGCGAGCAGAGAGATAGAGAGCGAGCGCTGGAAACAAGCATATGCTTTTTGTTCTAATATAAATCCTTTTGATTTTTGTCAGCTTATGAAAACCCAAATAACTCCATTAATAAAGGATCAAACTGTCCAAGATTGTGAAACTGTCCAAGTGAATGCTTAGTGGAAATAAAACCCTCACAGACTGAAGACGATGCTTATCGATCATCATCTTATCGTCAGGCTCAAAAAACATAGCAGACAAACTATGAGCTGTGCCCATTTCACAACATGAAATGTATTTTAGCGTGAGAAAACGGGTTTGTAGCATGAGAGATCACTCAAGTGCAATAGCCAGTAACATTGTCACCACATTACTAATAATAGCTAGTAACATTGTCACTACATTACTAATAATAGCTAGTAACATTGTCACTACATTACTAATAATAGCCAGTAACATTGTCACTACATTACTAATAATAGCCAGTAACATTGTCACTACATTACTAATAATAGCTAATAACATTGTCACTACATTACTAATAATAGCCAGTAACATTGTCACTACATTACTAATAATATACAGTAACATTGTCACTACATTACTAATAATAGCTAGTAACATTGTCACCACATTACTAATAATAGCTAGTAACATTGTCACTACATTACTAATAATAGCCAGTAACATTGTCACTACATTACTAATAATAGGCAGTAACATTGTCACTACATTACTAATAATAGCCAGTAACATTGTCACCACATTACTAATAATAGCTAGTAACATTGTCACTACATTACTAATAATAGCTAGTAACATTGTCACTACATTACTAATAATAGCTAGTAACATTGTCACTACATTACTAATAATAGCCAGTAACATTGTCACTACATTACTAATAATAGCCAGTAACATTGTCACTACATTACTAATAATAGCTAGTAACATTGCCCCCACATTAGTAATACAGTGGTTCTCAAACTTTTTTAGTCGGGCCCCCTTTAAACAAACACTCCGTAATTGCAGAGCACGTTACTTACGTTTGTTATCTCGTATGTACATGTGTGAGATGTACCGTTGAGAGATGATTTGAGTTTGAGTTTATTAAAGAAGAGTTTCAGTCATTGAGAGCGTTTTGTTTACCTCACGGAGAGAGAGAGAGAGAGCGAGCGCTGGAAACAAGCGTATGCTTTTTGTTCTAATATAAATCCTTTTGATTTTTGTCAGCTTATGAAAACCCAAATAACTCCATTAATAAAGGATCAAACTGTCCAAGATTGTGAAACTGTCCAAGTGAATGCTTAGTGGAAATAAAACCCTCACAGACTGAAGACGATGCTTATCGATCATCATCATCTTATCGTCAGGCTCAAAAAACATAGCAGACAAACTATGAGCTGTGACCATTTCACAACATGAAATGTATTTTAGCGTGAGAAAACGGGTTTGTAGCGTGAGAGATCACTCAAGTGCAAGAGACTTACGTTGTGAGACACAGCAGCTGATCTCTGTAGTTTCGCTCGTGACGTAAGTATGGATGCGGATGCCAAAGGCATTGTGGGAAATGTAGTTTTCCCCCCCGTTTTCGTTACGTCCGCGCAATGGCAGAGATGGGCGATGACGTCAGCGCGCAGCGCTTGGTAAACAAATATGGCCGCGGCTTCGGCCTAGCTCCAGAGCTCCGGAGCTCTTACACCTCTCATACGGCCGTTACCGGACTTCGCGGCGGTTTGCATTCGCTTCATAAGACGCACCAACTTTTCCCCCTCAGTTTTGGGGAAGAAAAAGTGCGTCTTATGAGCCGAAAAATACGGTACTTTGGATGGGGCGGCATGGTGGTTTAGTGGGTAGCACTGCAGCCTTTCAGTTAGGTTCTAGGCTTTCCAGTGACCTTCCTGGAAGGAGTTCTCGACATGCTTGGGTTTTCTCCGGGTACTCTGGTTTCCCCAAAAACATAATCTAAATTCTCCTTAAAAGTGAATTTGTGAGTGAATATTTGTTGCCTTTTGATAAACTGGCGAACATTCCAGGGTGTACCCCTGCCTTTCGCCCGAAGTATGATGGAGCGCCAGTAGACCCCTGTGATCCCAAAGGAAGATAAATGAATGTTGTGGCTACAGTATTGACCAGTTATGACCAACCTACTCTGACCCTGACAGAATTTGGCTCATGCACAATTCTGGATCTTTTGGGGACATCAGCTGACATCATATCAGAGTGGAGGGCCATGTTGAACCTAGTCCTCTTACTTGTCAGCACCTCAAAATCAGAGGTCTTATTTAGAAAGGATCCCATCCCAAATGAAGGAGTCTGAATGCCTCTACACACCAATCTGAAGTTGTACCTTGATCGAAAATCATGGGCCCCAGCATTTTGCACTGCCATATTGCCTCTGTTTTTTGGTGGCGCACATCCCACATTATCGTAGCGTCTCAACATTTTTGTCAAACTGCTCCCTGAAATCAGCCATCAACAGTATCAAATCGAAATCTATGATTTTGCCCCATCCTATGTGTTCTTTGGTTCCCCGTGTCGGATATAATTGCTTGGAATTGCAGGAAAATGGGGCTTGTGCCATATCCTGGGCAAAGTAAAGTTGCAGCGGAGATACAAAGGCATAGGAGGTATTATAAACAATGGTTTTAGTTGAAAAGAGGGTTATTTTCTGTCTTTTTGGCCTCAAGAAATAAAATAAAAACCCATTTTTGATAATAATCTCAACCTTGCTCTTCTGTCTGGCACACGTGACATTCAAGTATTTTCTCCTTGTGTGTTTGGTTACGAGACGCTCTGTCTAAAGTCTGTGTTCATGCCTACTCTAAAAAAGGTGCAGTCTGAACTCGGCTTTAGCCATTTTGAGTTAAAATAAAGCCACATTTCTGTGGTGATCTGCAATAATCCTGCTCCAAAATCTTCATTACCTTAATGAGAACAAATATTCTATAACACTCTCTTTATTTGTCCTTCATACTCTCAACTTGCTCTGTCCGTGTCTTTTGAATCCCTAAACCAAGCTTTCATTGTAGTTCTGTGTCTACACAAGTATGATATACAGCTCCAGTAATACAATGCGTTGTACAATGCGTGGTTTTGATTTTTACCTCAATGCTGCCTCACTTCAATAGCAAGCTTCTGATTTATTGACAGACACTGCGCCACCTTGATTCAAGCTGCACTATTAGTGACAGAATCCCATTAATTTGAGAATGGTAACTACCAGGGACAAAGACATAAGTGACCGATGGTAACAGCATGTGGGTAAACCTGGTGGAACGATTTTAACTGCATGCAATTGAGAAATCATTCATGTGAAAGGAGTCCATGGGTTTGCCTCGTTTGTTATCCTCAAACAAACGGAAATAGCAACACCCACTGGTGTTGACTTGAAACCACTGGAGACAAGCATTAAAAACACATGTTTTAATACATATTTACATCTGACTTGGTAGATTACTCATACCAGATTACCATACCATAACTGTTCTAGAAACCAATGTGACTGTCAGACATCTACAGGGTGACTCAAGTATTGCAGTAGGAACAGCGGGCATACACCTGGCACACCAATGGTCAAAATCCCATCAATTCCAGCTTAGCTTCATCTATCCAAAGAGCTCTCCCCAAACTCTGTAGTCTTATTCAAGGTCTTCATGCCTTTTTCTAGTGTTTAAGAGGAGTCGAGCACTTAAGGGGCCATGAAGTTCCTTGAAGGAACTTATCCACCAATAAAAGTCTAACTGAAAGTGTTGCTTACACCAGCAGGAGATGACCAGGAAAGTGAGAACGACTCTATCTCAGGAAGTGGTTTTGCATCCTCTCACCAACGAGATGATGACGCCGTTTCCATAAGCACTAATGGTGAGATCAGAAGACGTCACAACCAACCAACTGCTCTTGCCACAGGATCTTGGGTTAGATTTTCATGTTTCAAAACCTCAACCCCAGCCAACCAACAAAACATCAGTAAATCCAACGACGGTGGAGTCCAGGAGCTAACAAACGGCAAGGAGAGATCAAGTCTCGTATCGCAGAAGATTCAAATCAAGCATCGTCAGAAGAGAAAGAGCCTTTCCTCCCGAGAAAGGAAAGTGACCAGGACCATCATGGCCATTCTGGTGGCTTTCGCAGCCACATGGACGCCCTACAATGTGATGGTGCTGATCAACACGTTCTGCTCGGCCTGTGTTCCAAACAACGTGTGGATCTTTGGCTACTGGCTCTGCTATATTAACAGTACTGTAAACCCAGCCTGCTATGCACTGTGTAATGTCACCTTCAAGAACACCTTCAAACAGCTGCTCACATGCAAGTATAGGAACATCCAGGCCACCAGAAAACAGTGAACGGCCAAGAATTTCATTTTCATTGAGACTTTTGGATCTCTTTGGAAAATTATGTCTACGTGCACAAATGCATTGAGTTGCTGTCGTGTGATTGGCTGATTAGATGTTGTCGTTAACAAGCATTTAAAAACCTAAAATCCTATTCTTTTATATAGGAGTGTTATATAAACTATAATCGTTGATCAAACCATGCATATATTTATAATTTCTCAACAAAATTTTTTAGTACATATTGAAGTGAAAAAAAAAATTGTTTTTTTTTTTTGCATTTCAATGATCCTTTTATAGGAGATTATAGTCACATATAGTCAGATTATTTAGGAAGCATACAGCCACACAAATCTGTTGCTTGGTAAAAAGAATTAAAAGTATTCACATGGTGCATTTATAACTGTACATCCCATCACATCCAATCCGTATAGCATCTTTTATATTTTCCTACATGAATGCATTGTCTGCAACTATCCCTAACCAAACAGTAGGCACTGCTTTAAAGATTAGAAAAAAGTTGCATAACTTTAAACTGTTATAAACTAATAGAATCGGTATAGAAATTCCAGACGTTGCATTTGAACCGGATGTAAAGTTAAAAAAGGGACGATGGCTTCGAAGACAATCCCAGCGATATTTGTGATAAGAAAGCATTTCCCTTTTTCTTTGTCGTCTCTTTACAAACGTCCGTATCATGCGCTCCACTCTCCCTGGTGTTCATATAAACAAGTATATTCCTTTAATCAATCAGAGTTACCGGTTTTCATTCAGACCAAGCTTTTTTAGTTGCATTGGTGCACAAGTGTCCTGTTTTCCTTTTATTTATTAAGAGCTGATTAACCAAGATCAGAAACGTGAAATAAGCAAATGATCTCAAATAAACGAGCTGTTCAAATTAAGTTTGTTTAAAAGAGAAAACTGAGGCAAGAAATCTTGTCAAACTTAAATGTCTATCTCTGTAAGAATTCTTGATATTGATCTGTTTTAATGAAAATGAACCACTTCTACAAAACAATTTCATATGTAGCACTGCACCCTGGTGGACGGATTCTGAAAATCACAGGAATGGACCATAGTTTGAAATGTTAACGTATATTAACTAATAGCATTTATATTGAACAATAGCAATGATTATATATATACATACATCAAATATACTTATTTTAAAATCCCTTATATTAATACTAATACATTTTTTAGAAGTTAAAGCGAGCCTATTTATTTATGTTAATACAGTTTTTTATGGTGGACGAAAAATAACTTTTTAAGTATAAATAAATACATGTATATAAATATAGTAATTGTTAAATAAGACAGTAAATAAATGTATGCTTATAAAAATATACATGAATACACTTGTAAATGCATGTAATGAATTTTCTCTTTCATCTATTTCTGTGCTCAAATGCTAAATACACGTGCGGTCCTAAGCTAGGATTAATTAAATCAGAATCGCTCTTAGATCCTGCTGCTGCTTCTGCTTCCTGGTGAACTTAGGACCGACCGTTTAGCACTAATAAAAATAATAAAATAGACACACAAAACATAGAAATGCAGATGTGTTGAAATGTATTCATTTATTTGAGCATTAGGTTCTTCAAAAGGACATTTTTTTAAGCATTTATTTGTTAATAAATATATATTTGGATTTATTCATACAAGTGTTTATTACAGATTTTATTTACCATCCTCAATAAATACACGTATGAAAAATACGTAAAAGCGATTATAAAGAAACATTTTCTCTTTTTATTATATAATTATCATTTATCTTTTTAAGAGGATACTAATATTTATAATTTTTTCATATATTTGACCGAGGATACTTTTATTTAAGCATTAATTTGTTGAATAATTAATACATGGATTTCTTTATACATGCATTTCTATAAGCATGTGTTTTTGAGCATTTATTTGTTTATAAATGTATTTTTGAATTTATTCATAAATGTATTTATCTAAGCATACTTTTATTTATTTATAGCTATAGATTTAATGCTGATGTGTAGGTGGCAACATAAAGATCAGCAGATAGTAAATATATGATTATAAAACACACTATATAGATATATATATATGGCTTTTTTCACATATTATAAAGGCTAGCTAGCGACATTACTTGTTTTGTTTTTTTTAGCATTTTGTGCAGCATATCCCACTACACGTGATCATGTAGATAACCGTTTCATTAGGAACCACAAACAAAAATATTAACAATAAGTTTCTGTAACAAACGACTGCAATGCAGGCCAGTAAAAACAGTAAAACTTGTAGTTAAAAACAATCTTAGCTTTAATCTTTACCATAGGAAAATAAACAGACGTTTTGTAGAACAAGCAAACGCGTTACTTTTTTTTATACAGTTTCAATTGCATATGTTCCACTTCCCCTGGGGGTCCACACACAGGAAACAGTTCCAATCCTGCAACGTACACAATAATGCTGGCGTTCGGGATAAATACTTCAAAGGCAGCGACAAAATGCGTTTGTCAGTGGAAATGAACGCAAGAGTCAATATAAACCGTGAGGGAACGCTTGCGTTCAGGCTGCTCACTATTTTTTATTGCTGATTCAATTTGAACGAGTTCTGCATGTTGTGTTTGCTTAGCACACATGGGGCGAGGTAGACGCTAGGAGGCAAAGCAGGAAAGCATCTCTGAGGCATCTCCTACACCCTTGACCTCGGTCATCTGCCACAACCCGAGGTTGAGCACCTTCAGGCAGGGCAGCTGCGTGATCCGCTCAAGGCCTCTTTTGGTGATTTTCGTGCATCCATACAGATCAATTCCAGTTAGCTGTGTCAGGTGGTCAGCGATGAGTTCCAGGCCTTTATCTGTGATGCGCACGCACTGACCGATGTTCAATGTCTTGAGCTCATGCATCTGCCGGACCATCCTGTTGATCCCATCGTCGCTGATGTGGCAGGAGCAGAGCGACAGAGACTTGAGCTGGTACAGACCCTGAGCGATGTACGCCAGGCTTTGGTCGCCGACTTTGTCACAGAATGACACGTCAAGGCCGTAGAGCTTCAATGCCCCCATGGAGAGATGCATGATGCCCGTGTCGCTGATGTTATCACACGAACGCAAGTTCAGCGTCCAGAGCGGAGTCATGTGCGAGAGGTGGATCATCCCGGCGTCCGATATCCCTCCGCAGAAGCTCAGGTTTAGCACTTTTAACTTGTTTAAACCCTTAGAAATGTGCTTGAGGGACAAATCCGTGAGTTTCTGACAGTCCTGCAAGGTGAGATGTTCCAGGCTCAGGCAGCCTTCGGCAGCACTCCGAGTCATCCCAGCCAAATGTCCGATTCCCACATCCGAC
Source organism: Danionella cerebrum (assembly GCA_007224835.1). Classification (NCBI taxonomy): domain Eukaryota; kingdom Metazoa; phylum Chordata; class Actinopteri; order Cypriniformes; family Danionidae; genus Danionella; species Danionella cerebrum. The sequence goes on from SRMA01027339.1 coordinate 1,238,343, forward strand.
ACATGGCGACAACTTCTTAGATTCAGGCTTTTGAGGTTATGAAGGCCCCAGGCGATCAGCAAAAGGCCTGTATTTGTGATGTTACTGCAGCCTCCTAAATCCAACAGTTCCAAGTTCTTCAAATACTGTGCTATCCGCCCCAAGCTGGAGTCTGTGATCTGTTTGCAGAGGCTGAGGTTGAGTATCCTCAACGAAGGAATATCCTGGACGAACGCGTGACCAAGGCCGTTGTCCGTAAGGTTGTAGCATCCGCTAAGGTTCAGGCTTTCGATGTTGGGCATGCCTTGGATGACGTAGCTGAGGCTTCTCCTCAGGCTGAGAATCTGCACTTTTTTGATGCCTCTGGTTTGGAGGCTTGGGAAAAGCGAGGGGTTTGCTCTTCTTAAGTGGAGTTTGGCTTCCACTCCCCTCCACACAGACTTGTGATACGAAGCGTCCCTCCATGCCGTGCACACCTGAGCGACTCTTCCCTTGCCTTTCACATCCAGGTAGTTGAAGATCATCGCCAGGATCTCCGGGAACAGACTCGATACGTGGATCTCCATTTCTGAGAGGCTCGTTAGCTTAGCAAAGTTTCTGCACTGTCTTTCTGAAGACGAACAACACATGTAAACACAACACGGGGGAAATGTTCGATCAACAGCGCAATAAAAACGAAAGCAAGCACGTAGTGTTGCATTTAAAAGGCGATTTGAGGTTCATCTCTGAGAAAAAACCAGTTCACATCGGAAAAGACGCACCGGCGGCTGTTCGTAATCACGGTTTCCTGGTCGTGTCGCATGTTGAGTACACGTAAATAAACATTAATAAAAAAAGATCGACTGGAGGACTCTTACAAACAAAACAAAGTCGTTTTGGAAAAACCTAGCGACTTCAAACGAACACAAATCAGCCATTTGACGAAAACTGTGAAGTCTGGTTTCCGGTAGCCTTTGTCTGCCTCTATTCAAAACGGGGAGGGTGACCGTTCGCTGGAATAATCGGATTGTAGGGATAAAAGACGTTTTTGTGTCTAAAAGACCTCAATGGATGTCCGTTATGTTTACTATTTACTTTAAGACACGTTGAATGCGGTATTTATTGTACTGAAGTAATTTATGCTATATTTAAAACAACGAACACCCCTCTTTTTGTGATGGAATATCTGAATCACTTACATGAATCGGTTCCTTTGAATCCGATCAGTTCAAAATAACCGAGTGAAACGTTGCGTGATGACGCACGCACATACGTCGGGTTTATTTACAAGTGTTGGGATGTAAAGTTCACGATTAATCAGAAATTAATCTACATTTTAAGGAATACCACTTTGAAAAAGAAATTCCGCAAAATCTGTCATCAACAATAAGTTTATAAGAGCTGGCTAGAGGAGGAAAAAGCACCAAATCTAAAAAATAATAATCATAATTTGCAACAAAAAAAAAAAAACAAGGGGTCTAAAAGTTCGAAATGATAATATATTGAAAAGACATCACGTAATGATTAAGTGGATAGTAAATTACAGGGAAAAAAATAGATTCAGGCGGAGGTTTCACACTGGCCATTTTGTTTGTATTCTTAGTTGGCACTTGAATTGTTTTGGGGGTTAAATATTTACAAAATACTAAATAAACAGCTATTACAAATAAAATGGAAAAAATGTAATCGGTAGAAGTCCCTCTGTTTAATAAGAAACCATTGTAATGCAAGTGTGTCTCACATGGCTGGCGAAGTGAAGCCAAAACGCGGCAAGCACCCTCTTGGCGCTGGCAACAGAATGATTTCTGGTCAACCCAAGTCTATGGGGAAAAGCAGAACTTTAAACAGTACTTCCTCAGAAATTACGGTCAGTAGTTTTTTTTTTGGTTCAAGTTTATTTTCGTGTGGTTCACTGTGGCTTAATTATCCACAAAAAACCTACACTGAACGGAGCTGACTCATCGATCAAATTCAGAGATGTTCTCAAATTCTTGTTTGTAATTACGAGATAAATTGTATATAACAGGCTGCGCGTGAGCGGGACATATGAGAGTGAGATTCGAGGCGGAGCTCTGAAAACTTTTCAGGAAGTCGCGTGTGCGCAAATGCGAATAAAGCCTCATATTGGCAGAAGGTGGTGTCATGTCGTCCATATTTTATAAAATCGAAATAAAAATGCATTTAAATGACCATAAAGCAAAGAACGCCATAATCTGCATTAGTGTATAATATCATCAAACATTTATGGGGCAGCTGTAACATTTGCAATCTTAATGTAACATCAGCGATCAGTGAGAAATCTGAGTGAGAGAACAAGCTGATTTTGTACGTTTCGCCAAAAAATAAATAAAAAATAAATAAATGCAGTAACGTTGGTTTACCCTGCTGGCCAATACCCTGTACTGCAGCTCTTAGACGATATCGCCCATTACGTCACGAAACACAGTGTGCCATCGCGATATATTGTACACCGATACAATTACTTACTTATTAAACATAAACGGAAATCTTAGAAAAGCTCTAAAAGCCAGAAACAGTCGCTGCTATTTCAAGAGGGTTTTTTTCTCAAACAAAATGGGCTTTAAAAGTTCTGACAAATTCCTGTGTTAATATTTAGATTCTATGAGCAATAATAGCATAAGATACCTCCTGACAACATTATACCAAGATTTTCTGGACATTACTTGGTGAAATGTCTTTGAGTAAAGCATAGAAATGAATCGATAAATGCTGTAAACGTAGTGTGAGAGGATTTTACAAAAACATTATATAGAACTTACCCGAACAACACTTTTAATCGCTTCACTTCACTGTCTTAATTTGTTTTATCATTATTCTTTTGACTTGCTTTTATGCTCAATTTTTATTACAATGTACTTTTTGTGCCAATCTCAATGGTTAATGGTTCTTAATGGTAATCAACTAGGTAATTGGGGTTGTGGCTTTGCAATTAAAACATTTTTAATGGGAGTCAATGGGGCATTAACAATAATTGAGGGAGAAAAAGGAAAATCTGGGGCTACACAAACTACAAATCCACCAACGTCAACTTTTTTACTAATGTTTGACATGTTTAAGACGGAGATAAAAGTAAAAAACAAAATCCATGCCATATTAATTTTTCATATTGAAAAAAAGTCACTTTGTTTTTTCCACCAAAGGTAAGATCTTGGCAAATAAAACTTAGTAGTTTTGATTAGAGCTGAGGTAGATAAAACGATGTATGCAAAACAATGGAAAAAATATTGATCTGCAGTTTACCATGGAATTTTCCTGAAGTGCATTTTTGAGTTTGTGAAAATTTTCAAAGCATTTTCTGAAAAATCTGTAAAAAAAAAAAAAAAAAAAAAACAAGATTCACCAAAAATCATTTTTATTTTGATAAAATGGAAAAAAGTGGCCAAATTTAGACAACATCCCCAACAGATGAGTTAGGGGAAAAAACAGTGATATTTTCTGAATGGTCATGAAATAAATAAGTTTTTAAAAGTAAACTTTTTAGTACAACTGGAAGAAATGGGAAATATACTGGAAATTTCTTGTTGCAAGGCAAACATAATATTCATCATATTGCAATTATATAGTACATTTCTTTTGAATTGAACAAATCACTCTGAGACACTGTTCCCTCTGGATCTTGCCATTCACACAAAGTCACGTGACACAAACGTTAAGCGTTGGAGTATTTTACTGCAAATTCAGTCAGATTAAAGTCGTCCACAGAAGCACACACGAGAGCTGGTAACAAATCCATGTATGAACCAAATACAGACAGTGCAAGGTAATAAAGTACCACTGTAAACCTTTTAAACCCTAAAAAAGTATAAAAATCTATGCACAAAATTATCAACTCCATCTAAAAAATCTACAGAGAAACAGCTGATAAAAACCTTCCGTATGTAGGAAAAAAAGAACCAAAACAAACTGGTTAAAGTACCTAAAAGTGGTTAAACGCAAGTTATTTCGGAACGTACTGTTGACCAGTTCCGTTCACAGCTTTTTATCCCATAGAAGTAACTTAATTTATACGCAGTTCACACAAATTACCCCTCAGACAAAAATAAAACAAATATCTTATTCAAACATACAATGTAATTCCATACCACTGTAAGTGCAGCATTGACTGGCGCAAAATGTTCCAATAAAAGCACACGGTTTCTCTATGTTATGATTGTATTTCCATAACACGTCTACACTGGAGGTAAGTGGCGCCACAGACTTTCAAAGGTACACTATCCACGATTTGCCACCAGGGGTCGCACTGGGTTTAAACGAGAGGACCATAGGGTGTAGTTACAATAACGGTGCCGTTAGAAGATACATTACGTCACATAATATCGCAACCCACAAGCAAGGATCAGCCAATCACAGCTACGTATTTTGAAATCCTGATTATTTATTTCCTTAACGGATGATATTATTTTTACTTTTTGTAGCAAACATTAGCAAAATTAGCCTATTTTTTTGTTAAAGGCCCAATTATATTTTATGCAATGTGAAAGTTTGTGGAACATCCATTTTGAGCTTTAAACGTCTCTATGTATTAAGTTGTCTGTAACCCTTAAAAATCCACGGAACTTTTGAGTAATTTTTCACTACTTTACAATTTGCTGTAAGTGATAAACTTTAAATAAACTACTTTTTCTGTGCCAATGCTTGATATCATTGATATCTTTTTTGTAAATATTATTTCATTACATTACACTATAATTTCACAACAAAGCTGAAATTGTCCCAAAAAATACAATTCCCAGCTGGGCCGTACAATTATTTGCAATCACAAAAAAAGGCAATTTAAATGTGCCATATCTAAATAGGCTGCATTTTATCTGTTAATTTATTTAGATTTTTATTCAGAATACGTTCTAGTGCGCATAATTTTAATATGTTAAACAATCAAAGGTCACCTAGCACACCTAATTTTTGTATTCCTGCCACCAGCTCGCCTACAAATAAGAGTGTTTACACTGTTCCAAGAACTTTTTTGTGCCACAACTTTAAAAAAACACAAGCCAAATCACAGGTATTGCACTTCCAAGGGTTACTCCTTATTTTCACCACCAAATGGCACTGATTTGGGGTCTGTTAAATAAAAACTGAAACACGTTGTGCATTTTCTCACAATTACCAAGCAACTTACGAGCCACAACTATGTTAAACGTACACATCATATTTAGAATAATAATGAAATAATAAGTAGGTCGCAGCATTCCTACTTGATTGAAAACGGCCGCTGTGATTGGCAGATGCAACGATGCAGCAGAGACTTCTAAGGATCAATAAAACAAAAGAATTGACTAGGAGTCGCTGACACAAGTCGTCATTAAATTAATCTGTACATATCTACAACGCCATTCCCACAAACCCAGGAAATTGATGGAAATCCCATGGATTTCTTACATGACTTTGTTCAAGGATGGCTCAGTCCTCAGTTTATTTGGACTCCCAATCACAACCAGTAAGTACAATGATAACAGTTCACCACAGATCGCATTAGGTAAAAAAGGGTTTTTGTTAGATCGAGTTGCAAATCATTTTGGAGTCATAAAAATCAGGAAAAATGTGTATTATAAGAGAACAAAAGTTTTTTTTACACTTTCATGTTATTCCTAAAAGGGGCTCTTTTATCAAAAACAATAAATCTATCAGTGCCAGCTCACCTTGCAGAATATGTCCAGTGTTGATCAAACTTTTCCACCAGATTTTAGTAACAGCACAGCTAGGCTTGCTATGACTTAGCTCTACTCGCCAGAATTGAGCAGCTTTAAGATTGAGGAAAAAAAACATAGTGTTCTAGAAATTAGCAATTCTATTCATTGTGTTCGCAAAAGTATGCAAAGTTCAAAGGTTCTGTGACATTTCTTCTAGGATCAACTTGTTGCATGTGGGTCATTTGTTTTAGGGACATTTCCACTGACGGAAACGTCAACGGATTTGGTTGTTTAACACATTGATAAAACTGTCTTTTGGGCGAGTCTTAGCCAAAGAAACCTGCCATAAACCTTCCCTGACGGTTTGGCTATGCGAGACTACCATGTGCTGTACTGGCTAAAGTGCATTCAAGATCACTAGGAACTTGAAAAAAATTGATTTGCTTAAACGAGTTGGTCATGTGACGTGATGCCTTTAACGAGGATCTTCTTCTAGACTCTTGGTCACAAACATTGTTACCTATTCCTTTAGGAAACACGACCTCTAGTGACAAAATATTACTGGGTGAACTTTTAAGTAAATATAAATAATAATCTTTGACAGTTACGAACTTCATAATTAAGATTAAGCCGCTTTAGTTAACAAATGAAGCAACAATAAACGGTGTAAAACAAGGACATTTTCAAAAACCGGTATCCACAGGTTTAGATTATTACAAAAACGCTCACTTTATACGGGGTCATGAATTGAGAAAGCAAAAAATTATTGACCATTTCACATATATGAGCTGTGGGAATAATGGACTTGAATTCAGTCCGCCTCCATTTTTAATGAAAGACGAGGTTGTGAGGGACAGAGAGTAATTAATGTCTGTGTTCACAAATTCATTGTGATAGACAGAGGGCGGTTGAAAGGTCCCACATTTTCCGTAAAAGTTTTATCTGATTGGCAGTCAATTTTAACCTCAAAATAGCTGAAACGCTGGCTACAGTTATGTCTCTTTTCAGATCATTTCCATTTAAGCTATAATCATAAATATCCAAAACTGTCAATAAAAGCAGTTCATGACCCCTTTAAAGACTCAACTCCTAAATAAAGCGGCGCTCCGTCACAATCGAATTCCAGTCAGAAAAACGCTCCCTCGCATATTCGCAGGGAATTGTGGTCTATTATAAACGTGTTGGTCACGATCAGCTCGTTTTTCTGCTTGTGCCGAACGAATCGGATCGACAGTGGGAGAAGTCGATGAAGATTCCATCCGGATCCGACTCCAGGGAATCCAGTCCCTGCATCACAATGGTCTCTGGACTGGAGGAGCAGCTCGGGGGTGAGGACACAGTCTTTTCCGGCTCGGATGAAGCCATCTGGGTGTCCTGCGTTAAGAGACATCCTGTGGAAGTGTGGACGAAGACTGGGGGGGAAATTAAAGATGGCTGCCCAGTGGCTCCTCGCACCATGAGGTCGTTATCAATAGAGAGCCGTGGGGTTGAGCTGGTCTCTATGCCCACAGATAGACCTGAAGGATGATCGATACATGAAGGGACATCATATGCAGAGTGGCGGCGGATTCCCACGCTCCCCACAGAGCTCACTTCAGAGTCGTACTCTGCCACCGGCGTCAGCATGGGGATGTTGTAGCTTTTGGAGCGTACCACTGGATTACCATTGGGGAGATCTGCAGTTTTGGGCCAGCAATACTGCAAACGTCTTTCTGTAAAGAGTTCCAAACTATCAAGTATCCTTAACCATAACATTCGATATTACCGAATACCGCAGCCTTGGATTGTGTGTAACGTTAATGTATGGCTAGCATTACGAATCTGCATGAGCCTCTCACCAATGAAGCAGGAACATCGAGAAGCTCCGCACTCGTGTGAGCAAAGTCCTTGAGTGCCAAGATACGGTGACACCACCTTCTGAACCAGTGACTCCAGCTTCAAGTATTCTTCACTCACTCCCCGGGAATCATGAACACCCTGTATGACCACAGATTTTCACATTTCACTGGGCTCTAACCGGTTCCGGGACATAGTGTTTTTAGTGTATTTGTACCTGTAACACCAGAAGCATTTGGACTATGGATGGCGGAACTCTGGCTCGTGGTCTGGAAAGAGCTTCATCCAGCTTCATGTTAAGGGTGATGGTGTTTCGAAAGTGCAACAGGGCCAGCTGACGCACCGATGGCTCCTTCCCCTAGAAGAAATACAAAAATGTTCTAATGAACTACATCGATTTTGGTGTTCTGAAACTTTACCTAAGGCTATCGGTCTTTGGTATCAGAGTGTTTTTACAAATACGAGTACATGACCTCAGTATCGGTGCATCCCTAACGGAAAGAGACACAATGTCTTTGCGTTAAGAGAGAGCCACCGGTACGATGGTCTACATAATTCAAATGAACTTACTGTAAATCAAAAACAACAGCAATATTTACTTTTTTTTTTTTTCATTTGCAAGTAGCGTTCTGCACGGAATTTTGATTTGCATTTATTTCTAGATGTGAGCTGCTGATTTGGGATCCCCCCAAACACCTTCGGCTGTCGGAAGAAACCAGAGTTTCTGGAGGCAAACCCTGGGGAGAACCGAGCACCGGCAGACTTTTTACTGAGTAGCGCTACCACCTGCAACCAATCCTTGAATGCTACACCATTTTTTATTTAATCTCTTGAACTGTCTAGCAAACAAACTCAGAGATTGTCACGAAAGGCAAGAACATACCTGGACAGGGTGGAAGATGGCTTGAAGCATCGTAAGAACATCACAGAAGAAAAAGTCCCAAGTCTCGGCCAAAGAGTCTAACAGCTTCTGACCTAATTTCCGCAGGAAGAAAAGTAGTTTTCACTGTTTGCACAAGAGAGAACTATACCTAAACCTGGCACGTCAAAAGCCATTCCCAGAGGGCTTGCAGCCGCACACATGGTCCATAAAATCTCCTTCACACAACCCTTCTTCTTCTTCTTCTTCTTTTCCTTTTGGCTGTTCCGAGTTTAGGGGTCGCCACAGCGAATCATCCTTTTCCACCTAACTCTGTCCTCAGTATCCTCTACTCTTGCACCAACTACCTTCATGTCCTCTTTCAGCACATCCATACATCTCGTCTTTGGTCTTCCTCTTGACCTCTTGCCTGGCATCTCCATCTCCAACATCCTTCTACCAATATAACCACTATCCCTCCTCTGCACATGTCCAAACCATCTCAACCTGGCCTCTCTGACTTCAAAACAACCAACCTGAGCTGTCCCTCTGATGTGCTCATTCCTAATCTTGTCCATCCTCGTCACTCCTAAACAGAACCTCAACATCCTCATCTCTGCTACTTCCATCTCTGCCTCTTGTCTCTTCCTCACTGCCACAGTCTCTAACCCATACATCATAGCTGCTCTCACTACTGTTCTGTACACCTTTCCTTTGACTCTTGCTGACACTCTTCTGTCACACAACACCCCTGGCACTTTTCTTCATCCACTCCAACCTGCCTGCACTCGTCTCTTCACCTCTTTTCCACACTCCCCGTCGCACTGGACTGTTGACCCCAAATACCTAAACTCCTGCACCTTCTTGACCTCAGCCCCCTGTAACCTCACTGTTCTATTTCCCTCTCTCTCATTCAAATACATGTATTCTGTCTTACTGTGACTGGCTTTCATTCCTCTTCTTTCTAGAGCTGACCTCCAACTTTCCAGGTGTTCCTCCACCTGCTCTCACTACAAATCACAATGTCATCTGCAAACAACATTGTCCACGGACTCCTTCACACAACCCTAAACTACATAAATGTAGTGGACAACGGGGTGCAAATTCAACAAAGAACTTATCATTCACCAACCCTCTCCTTCACTTTATGTCTACCCACTGGTAAAGGCAAAAATGCCTTTCTTCTTAAAAATCCCAAATTCATCCGTGAACCAAAGGTAGAAAGATGGTTAAAAGATCCTAGATTATCAATAGGACCATTCCTGGGTTGATGTTTAAAGGAATGTGTTAAGGACTAACTCGGGCTAAGTTTAATTTGTCCAACCTACTCCTTCCTCTTGAATCCCGATGGTCAGAGGAAGAGCTAAAATAATAATACCACTATCAATCGAGACGCCCCCACGAATCTGTATTCATCAGCCAAATGGTTCTGAAGGATCAGAAATGGCATGACCTTGTAGATGCCGACAGTTTGTTATGCGTTTTTCGCTTCAGAAATACAATTCTAATCGCATCTCCTCTTAGACCACTCGAGCTACAGCAACCAAACTTTGGCTAGACATTAAAATTTGTCTGCTCTATATTTTCAGACTGGAACTACTAAAGGAATTCAGGGAAATCACAGAGAATGCTGGAAACGTATTCGTTGACATAACTTCAAACTCAAACTGAGAATCTCATAGAAACTCACCAAACTTGTGGAGCTTGTGAGTCTGTGCAAGAACATACCCAGCATTGTGCAAAATTATTTGAACCCTAGGCTCTAGAAGGGGCGCTGACAAATAATGTGAAACAGACTCAAAGCTGGTGACCTGGCCAATGAGTGAAAGTCATTAACAAAAGTGGGTGGGACGCTGAATGGCCAAGTGGTACACCGGTGAATTTTTGAAAGAGAGGGAAGTAGAGAAACTCAGCGAGAGTGAAAGTGTGTTTATTGTTTTACACGAAGAATGAAGTGCTTTGGGTGAAACCAACGGCGTTTTTGTTTGACTTGTTTGGGCTTCCACGTTCTGACATTACAGATTCATTACGCAACATACGAGCTGGATACGTTTCGGTTGACGGCGAGCAGCTAATGAACACTTGTTTCCTTCCTGGCTGTGACTACGGGTATTCCTCTCGAGTTCTGTTGATGAGAAATCAATTTCGTTGAGGCACCAAAGAATGTTTGCCACGGAGGACTCTAATACACGAGGAGTTGCAAGTAAAGTTTAACACGAGGAAACCATTCACGAGGAATCGTCAAGTGCAACGTGTTAATGGGCTATGATGAGTAATTTATATTTTGGTTACCATGTTGTTTAAATAAGAGGGGTTTGTTTTAATATAACCACATTACCACAAAAAAAGCTGAGTTTGTAGGATCTTTTGTGTAAATTGAGTTTAACTAAGTAAGTAAAAATAGTGTTAAAAAAATTTTTTGACTATAAATGGGAAAAGACAACGAAGATATCTTCAAGATGAAACACCGTAAAGAAATGCGGATTTGGGTTATTTTAATCGTTGTAACAAGTTAAAATTTCATGACACCACTGATAAAATTTGATGACACCACCTAGCAACCAAACTGTTTACCCTAGCAACCAAGTTTTCTAAACTATCTCAGCTTTGAAAATAGTAACCAAATTAGCATATCTCGTAGAAAATCATAGAAATGTTGGGGATGGTTTATTTAACTCATAGGGACATCATATTAAATCACTGACACCCCACATGATTGTGCAAAACCTAGGGGCGGGGCCAAGGGGCAGAAAAGGGAACTCCAGCCATAATCTGTGCAGAGCTGCTGTCCACGAGGGATGCCTTTAGACATGCCCGAGCTAAACAATCGGAACAATTTTCATATAAAAAAGGGGAGGAGGTACCTTCATAAAAACGAATTTTGTCCCGTAAAATGACCATGCCTTTTGTTAAAAGCTGATTCTGAAAAAGAACAAACATGTTTTTGACATTATACTTTAAAATAAAAACACACAAGAAACTCAACACACCTGAAGGTATTCCGTGAAGAATGAGCCCAGCTCAGTCTTCAGTAGTGACCTGAGAAAAGGCACATTATTCAACATTGTTTATTAATTATTTGACTCACCGTTAATAAATCAATTTTATTTTCACCTTGGATGAATGAAACCATTATCAAAACTATTCGGACATGAAAGGAATATTCACCCATGGTGCATTATGAAAAGTGAGATTATTTATGAAAAATTTAAGTTTAATCTACTTTTTTTCACTCAATTCACTTAAACTTCAATCGGGGAGGGAGAGAAGACCTTCCTTGTGTTGATTCTTTTCCCTCTTCTTCTGATCAATCACAGAGCCAACAGTCCTCATCTACGCTGCGTGGAGGGGTCTAAGCAAGTCTACATGCTTCACAATTGAAAAGTGGCACTAGCTCCTTATGATTTTCTCCCAGATTTTTAATTGGTTTTGTTCCACAATCCTCCCCAGGGTGCAGTTATAACTATGTCTAGTACATGATGTCTCTGTCACAATTTTCCTTTCCCTTCATCTCTATGAACCCTGTAATTATATTTTATTTCACATATAATGTGTGGTTTTTAACATGGTTATTAGTTTGGATATTTTTGGTTATAAGACAAACATTAAAAAAGTTATGACGCATAATTTGCAACTTAATTCAAACTCATTTGCTAGAAAATGTGCAATCGTCTTTTAGTTTCTTTTTACAGACCTAGTAGTGAAAAGAAGGGACAACCCTTGGATATACAAGACCTGTGATATGGCTCGTGTTTTTCAGAGTTTTGGCATGAACCACAATAGCACAATAAGTGCTTGGAACTTTGTATAAGGCTTTGTCTGTTTTTTGATAGAATTTTCACATTGTTTTAACCTTTTGTGAGGATTTTTTACATTTTAATTCTGTCTCAACACTTTTGTTTTTGTTATGAAACATAAAAAAATTAAGACTGTATTTTTGTGCAACTTCATGTTTGTTGTGGATTACCATTACATTACATTAACTTGCAACTTCATTTGTTTGTTGTTTGTTTGTTAATTAAATTTTGTAATTAACAAAATTTTAAAGGTAATTTATTATAGAAAATCGTAAAGTAGTAAAAACGATCAAAAAGGCCCCAGACTTTTGGTCATCTCTTAGTCAGCAGTCTTCCCCGTGGTTTGTGTAGCCAACAGAACTAGATTAAGAGACCATGTAAAGGCCTTTGCAGGTGTTTTGAGATAATTAGCCTGTAGACCAGATGACTTCAATACGAAAACTTCACACAAACTAGTAATTTCATCAAAATTAAAGGAAATAAACACATGAAATCCATTAGTCTCTGTGAAATGGGTTTTGTTTCACAATCCCCTCCAGGGTGCAGTTATTCCTATTGCTTGTACACATTTTCTCTACCACATCTTTTCCTTTCCTTTATCTCTACGAAGATCTCTACACACTGATCTGAAATTTTGATCCTAATTTTCAAGCGCCTCAATTGAAAACTATTGGCGACAGCTAGAGCTCAAGCTCTGACTGAAGAGTGGCGCCAATGAAAAAGAGTTTTGGATTGCAATATCAGATTGTACTTCCACAAAAAAAATACAGATTAAAGCAGGCTCTTTTGATGACGCGAGTAGAGCATAAACGAGCCGCTTGGTGGCGCTCATCCCATATTTTCATAGCGACTTCGCACAGGAAATAGGAGACGAGCAGGAAGAAGATGACGACGACAGAGAAGAAATCGAAGAAGACTTAGAGAAAAAGGAAGTCGAGTGGTTTGTACTGTTGGCGGCTGATCACAGGGAGCTGTTTCACAAAAATCAGGGGAAAAGAGAGGGTTTGTGGCATGATCTTGGCGCACAAACGCCATCTCCAGTGTCACTGCATCAATATTTACAGAGAATCTATCCAAAGATTCATGCAAATCTCAGTTCGTATCGGTGTGTAGAGATCTTTAACAGAGCTTTATGAACAGTGCGCTTCTTTTGCAAAGAAATTTTGTGTCTTGCCCTCCTTGTGCAAGGTGTCAATGGTCATCAGCAGTCATCAACATTAAAGGAATACTTAAAATCCATAAGTCTGAATGACTGTGTACAACACACACGTTTCATTGTTTCAATAGAATTACCGAAATTTCATGAAATTCTAAATATTCATGACTTTTCCAGTAACATTTTCTTCAGCTGAACATGCATGCTCTTGTCAGTGGTGTTGCCTCACCTCACGCCTTCATTGAGCGTATAGAGTTCGTTGTCTGCCAGGCCTTTCTTTTGGAAAACAGCAATGACTGCGTTGTGAATGCTGCAAATAATGCACAAACGTCAAACAATGTCTAAGTTTCACGACACATCTTGATTTGCACGTCACCGTACCTATTCCACGTGGCATTAGGGCCCGATCCCCTCTCCTCCAGCGAAGCCTTCTCTGTTTTCCCCAGCTGACTCAGGTTTGGAGAACTCACCAGCTTCAAGCGGTACAGAGTCCTCATGGTTTACAGAAAGCGAGAGAACACACAGCACATTCAGTCGAGGAGAGCAACAAGTGAGAGAAGGGGTGGAGCTACTGCGATGAGAATAGAGGCGTGAAAGAGGAGGAAACTACGGTTTGATTGTTGAGAAACCAAACTTCCTTCCTTCTTACACTGCACTTCTGTCACCCACACAAACACAGCCGCACAGAGACGGTGTTGTTTATGTAACAATAGAAAGACTAATTCTTTCTTTCCGTTCAGCCGCTACATCCAGCATTGATCAAAAACATTCCATAGGCTTCTTGTGTGGCTCAGGCAGTAGAGCATGGTGCAACCAGCACGAGTAATGTGTTTGAATCCCAGGGAGGATGTGTTGATCCTCACAATGAAATGCGGAACATTTATCTAAAAGCATCTGTCAAATGCATTACTTTAAACTAAATGCAGCTAGCACTTTTCTATTACTTTTCTATCTAATTGCAACATAACTCAGGATATGGTCACATGGTCAACCATATTCATTTGGCCCTGATGCCTTTATCCTGACAGGGATGGGATTTTGTTCATAGACACCCTAAAATGATTTTGAAAAGTACATTATTTAATATTGGGAGTCTCCAACAGCATGCAGACTCAGTTAGGCCTCAAAAACTTTACATTTTCATATAGCATTTTTAGAATATAAATGTATAAAAAAATCAAATGTGTTGAGACAAAAATTTATTTAAAGAAACATTTTATTAAAAAAACAGGCAAGCCTTTCCTCAACCTTATACACTGTTCTAAGCACTGTTCCACTGTGTTTTGAAAATACAAGCCATATCACAGCTCTAGTACTTCTAAGAGTTATCCCTTCTTTCACCACTAGATGCCACTGATTTAGGGCCTGTAAAATTAAACTGAACGACGATTGCACATTTTCCATCCTTTTATTTTAATTCATAAAAATGAATTTCCGTTATGAGTCATAACTCTTGTAATGTTTGAAAACAAAATATCACAACTAATAACCATTATAAAACTGGCAAGTTATGTTTGAAAAACCATATGGTTTGGCACAGGTACCGATGTTTTTTGCAAACACAATGAATTGTGTGGTGAGGCAGGAGCCCCTTGAGCCTCACCATGGATTGCGCAATGACTGCGCCTTCAGATGTTTTATTGTCTCTCTGTATGTCAGTATTAAAATGATCAACCACTTGTAGTATACGAGCTGAGTTTATACAATGTACTGTCTACAATGTTTTTTAATCAACAACTGTATTTGTGTAGCGTGTTTCTTGTGCCAAGCAATCAAATAACGCTGGCAAAGAGCAGTTCTCCCGCCACATGATAGGTGGTGCTGATGATCCCAGAAATTACACCGCATTGGCTAAAGAAGTGGAAGTTGACTATCTTCGCTGGCAGCGATATCCATTGAAACAGAGAGACTTTTAAAACTGAAGAAGGAAAAGCAACACTTCTACAAACAAGTTCACTTTTTTTCTTCAGAAGGAAAGGGAAGTTGATGATGTTCTTGTCCTTTTTTGTATACTACAGTTTGCAAATATATTTAAACAAATAAACATGTTTGCTGTTGTCAAATAAACTACTCTTTAGGGCTCTGTAGGGGTTTATAAATATAGGAACCCTACAGAGGGGGTTAGTTTCCTCAAGTTTTTTATAGCTTCCCCAAAAAAGTAAGTGGTGATTCAGACTTAAGTACTTTGATTTTAGTTTATTCTCTTTCAGTCAAGCTGGGAGACCGGTGGACAATCCCTGGCGCCCTGTCCGAAAACACCCTCTTGAGTCTTTCATCTTTTTTTTAATTGATATGAATTGAATCCTTTTCTTAGGCATCCACTTCACGACTAGAAACTAGTTTAAAAGAAGTGCTCAACTGACTGTAAAGCAGCTTTCTGTGCTGCACTAGGTGACTCACCTTTGATCCATTCATAATATTTATTTGGGATTTTGAGGAGGACTTATTAAGCAAGCTGTGGTCCAATAAATCTATGTGACGTGCACAATGTTAATGCAAGTTTGAGACGTGTCATGAGTATGAGGGAGCTTTCACATCTCTAGTTCGGTTAATTTCAGTCTGAAGCAAGAGGAACAACCATCTCCAGATTTAGCAGTCATACGGGGCCAGCTGTGACTAACATACGTCATGTACATCGTTCCTTGACTGCTTTTCGATTGTTTAAAAAGGACGTGTACACGAAAAAATAAACAACTTATGGATAAAAGTTAACTTATATTCAACATTATTAATATATTTTAGAGCTGCCATGATAAACAGTTTGTAAACAGACATGCGCCATCCCATAATGCTACACGCAAGTGAATGCAGTGGCTTAGTTTTGCATAATTTTGTCATTTTCATTAGTTTGTAGTTCGGATCAGAGTTCCAGCCTTTCATTGTCCGCTTTTGGTGCGACCTAGAGTTCAATTGCTGCTTTCAAATGGGAAAGTGATTTCTAGTTCGATTGAATCAAACTAAACAAGTCAGTTGTAAAATCCCCATAAATCTATGCCAGTTTACTTTTACTTGTTATTATTTTATGGCATGGGGGAACGTGTTATAGTGTGTTGACAAAATCAAAATGTAGATTTGACTTAGAGACTGATTAAAGGTGCGATGTGTGATTTCTGAAAAAGCTTGGAAGTCTATGGCCATGTAAACAGACGTGGTAGCCAATCAGAGGAAAGGGGTGTGTTTATTCATGAAATGGAGCAGGATCTATTGACAAACGCCTAAAATTGGCGAACAACAAACCAAAGAGAAAATAGCTTGTGCAACAAAAAAAGCATAACGAAATCAAACTCGAGTAAACTTGGGATCTGCTTTTCCGCACTGGAGGGAGTTAAGGACTACAACACAGCTAGTCTCACAGCTAGTTTTTCCTAGACAGGTAAGCCGCATCTCATAATGGTATACACTTCCTGTTTCATGAAGTTGAAATCTCGGCACATACCTCCATAAAAACTGTGAAGAGACGGCATTTGTCGAGTGATTTCAAACATCTGCATCGACTTCCAAAGATTTCACACTTCACCTTTAAGATCTACAACAGTTTGACACTGTGATAGAGTATGGAGGAAACCACCAGAAATTAATGAATTTAATCAAACTCTGCTTTTGAACCCAATTTTTCAGTGCATCTGTGAGCATGTCAATCTAATAAAAGAAAGAGAGAGTTCATTATAAATACTTTGAGCACACCTTACACTTTATAACATATACTTCTTGTAATTTTTAACATTAGCTGAGTGTTCTCAGCACTTTATTGACTTTAGCTGGAAACATTTGATTGATTTCACCCCTGCTCCATCATCCCTCAGTAAATTCACATCCAAATTGATTATCCCGGTTTCCATAGAGATCGAAAATAAACCTACCAAACCCTTCGAGGCAGTGGAAGTGAGCATGAGCAATGTATTCTTCAATATTATTTGTGCTTACAATAGAACCCAGAGGAGGTCACAAACAAATAGCAGGATGTGACTAAGTTTAGCCGGATGAGAATGTGTGAAGGGCACGGTCTTACCTCCTGAATGGATGACTGCTTCCATCCATGTGAAGGTGTTGAGGCAGAGCAAACAGGGCAGAGAAGCTGAAGGTGGACGCTCTCGACGTGGCTCGATCAATGTGGGCACAACTCAAGTTCTCCAGCATTGTTATCAAAGGGATGCCAGATCTTCCTTTCATTCAGAACATCTCTGCTCCTGCTGAGAACATAAAATAAAACCGCATTTTATGACTGTGACTTTGAGTAGTGTTTTCCCTACCATTAAATAGAGGGGGAACCCCAGCCCTTTCCATTTTAATTGCGTATTAAAAAGAGGAGAATCATAGATTTGTCACATGTAAATATTTTAATTTAATGAGAGCCTACATTATTAACCTCTATCCAAAAAAAGTTCACAAGTTTTTTTTGTTTTACAACTCTGGGGTTAGTTTATTGTAAGTAAAACCTCAAGAATATTGGTGCGTACAACATCAGTTATGGAACAAAAAGAATGCCAAAAGTATTTGAAATAAAAAGCTTGTTGAATTACACAACTGGGAAAAAATGCATTGCAATTAACAGTCCTTACCTTTTAATGCATTGTATTTTGAGGGGTTGCATCAATCGGAAACATTTCACCTACTTTTTCATTGTTAAATTCAATAATTAATATTCACCTCACAAAGTATATTTCCAAAATATTCAGTTTGTTTCATAATTCCAACAATAACATACTTCAGACAATTTTCGGTTAATTTATTTCACTTTACAAATTCGTTTCAGAAAATTCAGTGGTTCAAATGCAACAGCTCACATCCGGGAACTGCAGGAGAAGCAATAGAGTACCGGTAGAAGATCGCCATCTGCTGTTAGACATCCTCACCAGCAGGTGGTGCTAGCGGCCTGTGCAAAGCGGATATGTGCCAATGTGGACCAAGCGGATTAAATATCAATTATGACATAAACCCGAACTTTACATCTTCAATTAATATCTACGCCCACCACTGGCTACCCCTGTAGTGTCGGGTTGGTTTAGCCCTCATTCCTCACACCATAGAGATTCCCAAACCAAAAGGCACTCTCTCTTGTTCAGAAAAAAGGCACAGTGTCGCCCGTTACTGGTAATATGGTTCAGGTTTGCTTTGTCAGAACACAGAACAACCACGCCCCGCTGCAAAGTCTGTTTTGCTGCTGAGAAAAGTGGCTTGCAACAAAATTTACGTTTATAAACAGTATTACACTGCAATTAATGGTAGTGATATAGAA
The DNA here is from genome assembly GCA_007224835.1 of Danionella cerebrum. Classification (NCBI taxonomy): domain Eukaryota; kingdom Metazoa; phylum Chordata; class Actinopteri; order Cypriniformes; family Danionidae; genus Danionella; species Danionella cerebrum. The sequence goes on from SRMA01027339.1 coordinate 1,256,836, forward strand.
ACGACATGCAGATTTCTCTCTCAAAGCCACTCTCCTGTAAACATTGAAAAAAAAACTTATTGCATTAAAAACAATAATCACTGAAAAACACACTATAGGATCCCACTCACATTTTTTTAATCCAAAAATTACAAATTCAGTCTTTTTTTCCCCAACGCCAAAAAAAAAAAAAGTCACTCTTTCGGCTCCATATCCATTTGCTGGTTTAAGTGCATGCGTGGTGGGTATAACATACTGTCTAAAAGATTAATTTAATGAGTCGACTTTAATCATTAAAAACAGCTTGACGCACAAAGCACACTGCATGACCAAAAATCCGAGGAATGACATTACGCGAGCCATATTTGTAACGTGACACCACCACCACGGTTACTAATTAAACAGAGCGACTTCTACCAATAGAAACTGAAACTAGACAAACTATTTAAGTGTTTTGTAAATAAATTTTTTTGTAAATGTTTATTTTGTATTGTTATTATGACACACCTGGGGGGTATTCCAGAAAGCAGGTTATGTGACATACCTGGGTATGTTTAAGGATAAGTTCGTGGATAACCTCAACTTTCGGTTCCAAAAAAGGAGGTAACTTTCTGGGTATGTATGTAACCATAGCAACTGACTCTCTGAAGATAACCTGCTCGGGAGCAGGTTATGTTTCAGTGTAACTTCGTTTCAGAAGGTTGGTGAGCATGGCGTGCCCTTTTGATGAGGATCCTGTGGACGTAGAAGCACAAATTATACAAGGTTTTTTTTTCGTCGGGAGAGGGTTATAAGACCGCGTATTGATGTGTTTGCATACCCTAATGAATATTTGAAAGAGCGTTATCGCTTTTCAAAAGATTCGTTAGTTTATTTAACACGTCTTTTAAAACCGCATATCGTGAATGTGACAAACCGCGGTTCTGCGCTTAGCACAGAAAACATTCTGTGCATAGCACTTAGGTTTTTTGCGTCTGGACATTTTTTTTACAGTGTGGGCGATTCAGAGCATGTGGGAAAGGCAACTGTGTGTAGAGCCGTTCGTACAGTATGTCTGGCACTTAAACAGTTCTTACCCACGTTTGTACAGTTCCCTGGCCATAAACCTCTGCTTGTTATTAAAGACGAATTCCACAGAGTGGCAGGTTTGTCCTTTGTAGTAAAATCTATGACGCATATTTAATATTTAGTCATATTATGTATATCTATACATGTATTAATTATTTTCGTAGTGATATAACATATTCAAAAGGCTGTATAAGTCATACTTCATTATTTTGTATTATAATAAAACGGGAGCCAATACCAAATTTGTAATTTAATACACTCACGCATTTACTCTGTCCGTTATTTTTTGCCAAGCCAACTCTCTTGCTTTAGCTGATGCAGCTGTATTGCTTCTTTTTAATATTATTGGCTTAAACTCCTCATAAGCGTGCATTAAAACCTCCAACTCCGCCTCTGTGAAATACGCCGCTCTCTTTTTTTCGCTTTGACTTTCCATGGTGACTCGTGAAATCGGCGATCCATTGAAAATGTCTTTATATATGCACCATGCACGCGCATTAACTCTGGTTAACCAGTTGGAGGTTGATTAAACTAACTCTTCTCAGGTGTTTTGGAACCGACATACTCATGGTATGCCTGTTTAGGGTAAATCAACCCAGAGGTTATGATTTATCATATGGTAAGTTAACCAAGCTTTCTGGAATACCCCCCAGCTATTTTGTTTGAATTCTTGGTTTCCACCAGGAGCCAAGCTTGAACTTATTTGGGGTTGTACTAAAAATACAAAATAAAACAATATTACTAATAAAATGGAATAACAAAACATAAAAATAATTAGCCTAGTTTTGGTCTATCAGTAGGAGTTACTGTTTTTAAAGAGTAAACATGGCAACTGTTGTTATGACTGTTGCTATAGATTTAACGGAGCAATTATTACCAATAGAAACTTAAACTAACCAAATTATTTATTTTTTTAACAGTTGTTTTATATTTAACCTGACAACAATTCAAGCCTGACTCCTGGTGGAAACCAATAATATAAACAAGATGGCTGTTGTGACACCTCCTCCCGCTCTATACAGCATTATTCAAACATTAGATTATGAACTGCAACGCAAATAAAATATAATATTCAGTAGAATAATTTATGCATTATTGCAAAAAGAAGGTCAAATGTTATTTGTATTCAATTGTGTTGCTGCTTTTTAGTCCAAGTGTAAAATAAACAAAGGACCAAAGAAACTGTTATTGCATTTTTAGGTTATTCCAGCCTGAACTTGTCTTTTAAGGGGGAAACGGCTTGTAAAATTGTGTGTTTTTTGGGTGCTTATTCCGCGTAGGGCACCCATTTAATAAAAGTAAACTCAATTAATTAATAGAGGTGTTGTTTTCGTCAAATGGCGGTGAGAATGTACTTGTTTACATTATCAGTTCTCCATGTGTTCCTCGGCGACACAAACTCCTTAGCGACCACTAGCGGAGCGTCCAGGAAGCGGCGTGACAGAAAATAGGCTAATACAACAAAAGACTTGTCTTGCATCAGGCTGTCAGAATGTGCTCACGCGGTCCTGGGGGCTTTTGAGAATGGGTCTGAAAAACACACAGACGCCTCAACATCCTCGACCTAAATAAGCGACTTTGCTTTGTGTTCCACTTTCCCCGAAGCATCATTCCAGTCCCCCTTTGTTCGGCGAACGTGCCAGGACACGAGCTGCGGTGTTAAATACGAGCAGCCCTTTCCCTTTCTAAAGAGCAGTCAGGTAAAACGAACTTAGGATGATATTTGAGATGAACGGCATCCGAATAGTCCGTTTAAACTCAACGAGAGTGAAAGACGCCGGCCGCCAGCATCATTTTCCACCAGAAGCTGTAAGTTATTCATGGCGCGACTGACGCACCGGGTACTCCTTGTACCTTACGGCGAGCACGGTACGTTTGTTTTAGAAAACAACGCAAGAATGCACCACGCGCCCGAGAAACAACGTAATAGTCACGGAAACCCAGAGTTTTAACTCTCCACGCGAACTGTAGCAGTGTAAAGGACTCACCGTCGTGTGCTCCGCTGTAAAGTGAACGCTGGCGGTCTGTGAGGCTTCAAGAAACTTCAATGAGCGCCGCGGAGAGAGGAGAAACTCACCCGGACACGCGGGTGTGGGCTGTGTGGGGTTAATGGATCATTCCTGTGGCATCCCCAATTCTCGCCCCTCCTATTCGCTTCCCAGTTTCAGACTGTCTGACCAGACGCCAGTCCAGACTGTGGGCGCGTGCGCGCCCTCCATTGTGTTCAAGGTTCAAGATTGAAACGAGAGAAGATGAAAATTCGTCAAACATTGGTTTGCAAGTGAAATCGGTTATAAAGCAGAAGAATATTGGCGAATTGTCTTTAATGAGTACAAGGTCATGTTTAGCATCCAGTCATCACAAAACTGGCAAAACACAGTCATCACAAAACGGCAGTCAAAACACAGGCAGACTCACATTTGAATTAGTTCATTTTATTATAATTATACAATCCTTGCAATGAACTAGCATTGTCGTCAAGACCGCCTTGATTGAGACCAAGACCCAGCAGGGAGAAAAAAAAGAGTGCTGAGACCAAAACGATGGCATGCTAAGCCGAAACCAAGACCATGACTGGCCAAGACCAAGGCATGCTAGGTCGAGACCAAGACTAAGACCAAGGCATGCTAAGCCGAGACCAAGACCATGACTGGCCAAGACCAAGACTAAAAACTTTTCTATATTGCGAACAGACATTGCTGTAATTGTACAAGTTCGTGCCCAATTTTTCTGTTAAAGTTTATATATATATATATATATATATATATATATATACCGTATATATATATATATATATATACCGTATATATATATATATATATACCGTATATATATATATAGCACATTAAAAACAACAAAGAACTACTTTAGAACCACAGGTACCAAAAAGGCCATAACAGTTGATTTATGCTCCCAAAGTGCTTTAACAGTACCTCAAAAACCACAAAAAGGAGGAACCAAAATAAGCTTAAGGGGTTCTTTAAAGCAAAAACGGTCACCCTGCAAAGAACCAGTGAAAAGAGTTGGGTCTGTCTGCAGGCTGCAAGACGGGGACGTAACCTGCCAGAAGTGGCTTGTTTTACGGAGGCGTAACTTCTGGTAGTCCGACTCAAACAGAGCCATGTGAGAAAACTACCTGTGATTTCACAACGAGATATTGTGTAACCCTAAAGCAGAACCACACGAGAAAAGTACACAATTTTCTAAGGAGTCTTTCAGAATATGTGGTCTTGATAACTTCCAGTTTCTTCAATATTGCCTGATTTGAGTTTTGTTGTCTTCTGGTTGTTTTTAGTTACAGTAGACATCTCTGTGTAATTGTAAGATATTCAAATTGAGCCAATGTACGCCTCTATGTTGCCAACTACACGTTACGCCCCTTTCAAACAGATGCCTTACTGTTACGCCTCTACACGTTACGCCTTGTAGTCTGCAGACAGATACTATAGAGTGAAGAACCAGCATGAGCTTAATGGGTTCTTTAAAGTGAAGAAGTGCTATACATCACCCTGAAACCAACAAAGAACTGGTGAAGAAGCAAAAAGAGCTTGAAAGGGTTATTTAAATTGCCATAATGCCCTCAAATTGGCAAAGAACATTCTAATATTAAGTTTCTAATAGCTAGCAAATTAATAGAAGCTGCTATATGTTAAGCAATGTGTATGCCAAATGTAAAAAAAAAATAGAAAAAGGCTACAAAGATTTTTAGTTGTGTTTATATACCAGAGGTTTCCAAAGATATGTAAGTAGTGTAAGAAATGTATCACGCAAAAGGCTCTAGTCAGACCTGACATAAACAAATTGCCGTGACCCGGATTCGAACCGGGGTTGCTGCGGCCACAACGCAGAGTACTAACCACTATACGATCACGGCACGCCACTGACTGGTGAGAGAGAAAGAAGTCTAAACACCTCCCAACCCACAAGTCTATATCTGTGGTTCAAATAAAAATGCGTTTTGACAACTACACTTTTGACTGAATCGATAAAAAATCTGACATATAAAACCGGTTGGCATGACAACCACCAATTTCACTCTGAACTTTGACGTTAGCTTGATGTTTAAACCATTAAGAATTTAATCCATGAAATCAGTGAGACCGTAATAATATATTAAATGTGAATAACAATTCTGCTCTCGTAAAATTTTAAGTTAAGGGTTTAAAGGTAAGGATTTAGAATCAACCAATGAACGACCTAGAAGTGCTCTGACGTGTCAATTACGCAAGAGCAAGAGGGTGGGGTCTAAAACGCGACGCGGGAAGGTTCAACAAGCTAGTAACCATACTCGGAAAATGAAACATTTCTCATATCCTGATTTTATTATTTGGACATTTCCAAGATAATCCAAACCGGGTTTGACATACTGAAACAGGAAACTAGTGCTCGATGTCGTGCCAGGCTGTTTAGTTGCTTCTGTTAAACCGTCGTAAGCGTATTCCGTTCATTTACGCGACTTACAGCTACGGAAAAAAGGGACGGACTCATCACCGATCAGAAAAGCATGTATCACAGCAGCGGGAAGCAGGAGGAGAGGAAACCTCACACAACTAACACATCTTTCGGACAGGTATGTCAGAATAGGTGTCGCTGACTTCACGTTTAACTCAGAAAAGTGACTTCTTTTCTTGTAACCGCCTGTCTGTTGTAGTACGCATACACTGCCGAAGAGTACTCCGCGGTCCAGAATGCATTGCGCCAGCGACTTGGACCCGAGTATATCAGTTCGAGACCTGCTGGGGGAGGGCAGAAGGTTTGTGCGTCTTCTGTGGTCATTAACCTGTACAACTTTTATTTATATAAGTTGTATACGTTTTATTTATATAAACCTATTCAAGGTTTCTTCCAAAAAGGGAGTTTTTCCTTGCCACAGTCGCCCCAGGCTTGCTCATCAGGGACATATACACCACTTATTAATTAATTTTTTGTTGAATTTAAACTTGTTGGTTTACTGTAAAGCTGCTTTGAGACAATGTCTGTTGTGAAAAGCGCTATATAAATTAAACGAACTTGAACTTATATCTCATCACTCATTTAAAATGTTTTCGTTTTCCGGCTTGTGGTTGATTTTGCAATTAGCCTTTTCCTCTTTTGCTTAGATGGAAAGATTTTTTTTGTTTGACTTCCTCTAATCCTGAGCTTTTCACTATTGTTAAATAAATTAATAGTCCATTAATTTAATGGCACTTTCATTTCTACTGTGAGAGACAAAAATAAACTTTAGAATCTGATCCACATTAATGAATAAGCTATAAAAGTAAAACAAAGATTCAAACACTGGCTTCCAAAAGCAAGCGATTCGTTATGTTGTCTTGTAAAAGAAAATATCTTCAAGAAAATTGAGAAATGGGGGTTTGTTTATGTTAATCATAGCAACATATTTTTTCACACCACTGACATTTCCCTAGCAACCAAACTGTTTACACTAGCAACCAAGATTTTTGAAATCAATCTCAGCTTTGGTAAATGAGACACAAGGGTTTGTTTATTTCACTCAAAGTGACATGGAGAACATTGTATAGTCACTGACTCCATAGCAGCCAAAGATGGAGGTTAGTTTATTTTACTCACATGGTGAATGTTTTATTACATCACTGTTTTCCCCGTAGCAACTAAGCCTTTTACTTTAGCTAAGAAATCAGCAAATCTCAGCGTCAGAAAATGCTGGGGACATGGGACTTACTTGGTATATTTCACTCATAGCGAGAAGGGTAACGTAATGACATCATTGATTCCTCCACAGGAACCTGACTGTTTTCGAGTTGAAATATCTAGAACAGCCCTTGTCATTATAAACATCATACATTACGTTTATAAAGTGAAATTATAAATGCTATTCTGAAGCGTAAGTTAGAGAGGAAAGCCCCACGAGAAACGATAGTGTCTTACCTTTAAATTTTGTTTCCAAAAAGCAGTTTTCGCTTTATAAACACGTTTGTAGGACGCGTAACTTTTATAATGCTACATTATAGTCAATCTGCATATATTGTTTCGCTTGATTTAAAAGTGACAAAGCAATTTTGGTTTAATGCTGATTTACCACTGTCTGTCAATGGGTGAGTGGAGAGCCAGGCTCTGTGGCTGGGGGGGATGTTTCTTCAGCTTTGTATGTGGTCACCTTCGCTGCTTGCGATGCTCTTGAAACCAATTTATGCTTAGTGCAGCTCTACATTAATGTTCCTGACATCCTCGATGGAGTTGTTCATGTTGAACAGTTGATATTTGATGCTTAATGGGCCAGTTTCACAAAAACAGAACAGAAGCGCCTCCTCTGGGAGTAAACTTTCTTCCGGCGACCGTCTGGCCACTGTAGAGAGCGCTGTTTACGGGCGATATTCTACGCTCCGCAGAAAGATAATCATCCATAAAGCAAAAGTTAATCTGAGTATGTTTCTCTTTTATTTAATGTCTCAACAACATTGCTTTTATAACAGAGAGAGTTCACTGTGAATTTTTTTCTTTTTTTTTCTTGATATTTCAAACACATAATTTTAATGTAAATAAGGTCAGCTATTTTGACAAGTGTCATATTTAAGTAATGTACCTTGCAATTATTAGATGTAAAGTGTTCTACATCACATATTATATTATTTTGCAAACGTAAAAGTGTTTTTTTTTTTTGAAGAAATGTATCAAATGACCAGCAGACGTTGGATGTGTGTGTTTAATATTTTACAAATAATGACCATTTAAGTCTATTTTTATTTACAATTAATCAACCATCATTACTCATGGTAAATGGTGTACATCTAGAACAACAATGAACTTATAAAAATAAAATAATGGCTTGTGTTTCGTCATTGTTAGACTGCTAGAATGGTACAATTATCCATTAAATGCAAGAGCGTTTAACATCAAAACGGCTTTGTTCGCCACATCACTAACGCACCAGAACTAAGTTTACACTCCAAACATGGAAGTGTGAAATTGGTCTATTGTCGGGAGTCAGGACATTAGCCAACAGGAGCCTGCAGATGTGGTCCCTTTATAAAAGAGGGTCTCACTGTATAAAAATAAAGCTAGAAACACACTATTTGTCTGTCGGGGAATGTTGAGAATCAGCAGGAACTCTGGTTTAATTTCACTATGGATTTGTTTGTGTTGTAGGTGTGCTATATTGAAGGTCACAAAGTGATAAGCCTGGCCAATGAATTGTTTGGTTATAATGGATGGTCACACTCGATCTCTCAACAGAATGTTGGTAAGAACCGCATCAAACTTACATCACCGACATCTCTTACTGTGACCAAACCTGAGCTTAGCCTTGTTTATTCTCACTTTGCAGACTTTGTGGATCTCATCAATGGGAAGTTCTATGTTGGGGTCAGTGCCTTTGTGAAGGTTCAGTTAAAGGTAAAACATGAAGATGCTGGAAGATTGACACAAGTGCTTCAGTTTATTGAGCAATTTTTCTTTTTCTCAGGATGGCTCGTTTCATGAGGATGTCGGATATGGGGTGAGTGAAGGCCTGAAGTCCAAGGCTCTGTCACTGGAAAAAGCAAGAAAAGAAGCGGTCACCGATGGACTAAAGAGGGCACTGAAGTAAAGTTTTTGTTTACATCTGCGTAAACTTAATGCTGAAAGAACTAGGGACGGAGTTAAAGGCTCTATATAAATTGAGATTTGCACGAATTTTAGGATTCTCAGCAGGGTGTTTTATGTCTGGGTCGAGGAAATGTCTGAAGATGGCGTACATGGTCAAAAGGATGCACTTCGCACCACAAGGTGAAACAGGAAAAAGGAGAAGACGACAGAGAAGGAAACAAAGAACACATCGAATAAATACTGTATGTTGAGCGTTTTTTTTCTGTTGATGGCTGATCACAGGTATCACTTGTGCTGCGCTATTTCTTTTCTGTTTCCTCTGCGAAGTCGATATGAAAATGTGGGATGAGCACCACCTAGTGGCTCTCATTACACATTGTCCTAGCGAAAAACCAATTTGAAATGGCAGAGCCACAGTGTTTTTCGTTTGCACCACTCCTTTGGTCCCATGTGTGAGCTCCTGTTGGTGCCCAATGTTTTCGATTGAAGTTTTCTGTCACACAAAACTTTGGATTGATATTCAGGTGAATGTATAGAGACGTCTGTTTTACATTTCCAAAAACACCTGGTAAAGGTGGTTTCTTTATACACAAATCAACACTTGCTTTTGAGCTGAGACATAAAAATGCCATTCCTCAACTCCCTCTGTCTTCAAAAATTGTTTCAAAAGCAGCTCTTTCACGTCTTACATCATCAAAAAGAACCAGCTTCCATTGGTCGTTCTCCTTGTGAAAAACGGATCCGATGTGGCAGTGCAAACTTTTTTTATTGGTACCACTCGTTCGTCAGATGTGTGAGCTCCCGTTGATGCCCATGGTTCCCTTTCATTCATTCTCGGAGATGTATCCCCTTGCCATCAGTCGGGCATCGAGGAAATATTGATGCAATGACACTCTCTGCCTGAAGATTTGCAGTACTGCACTCAATGTCTCTCTTTTCTCCACATTTTTGTTATCTTTATGGTGTTTGTTTGCTCCCTGTGATCAGCCACCAACAGAACAACTGTGTTTTTCTGTGTTCTTTGATTTCTTTGTCTTCTTCTTTCCCATTTTACCTGTGTGAACATGCTATGAAAAAGTGGAATAAGCACCACAGAATGGCTCTTAGACATCCTACTCACATCATCTAATGAGCCAGCTTTCCTGATAGTTGTCCTTGTGAAACCAATACAATTTGGCAGAGCCAAAGTATTTTGTTGGTCCCTTTCATTCGTTCAGATGTTTGCATTCCCGTTGGCGCCCATGGTTTTCGATCAAAACTTGGATTGTGTGTAGAGGCCTTTAACATGTGACTAAGACTGTGGGGGATTTGTGAAGGGAATTCTTGAAACTGTACAGACTGAAGAGGATTTTGCAGTTAGAAAAGCTCTCCAAACTTAAAAGTTCGTCAATGAATTCTCATGAAGGGCATTCCCACAAACAAAAAAGGCTCAAGCTAATGCCCATATATGGTTGTAGCTTGTAATACATCCAAAGTGACTTACATTTCAAGCAAATAAACATATTCTGTTAATTCTTGCTTTCCCTGGGGTTTGAATCCATGACCTTTGGGATCACAAACCATGGACTATGCTTCATCACCTCTACGGTATCATCTTGTCTGAGTTCCAGGCAGATTGTGCTTACAAAGAGAGCTTGGAGATCCTCAAACCTCGTAATAGAAGGCAACACAGTTGGAGCTCTGTCTTCAAAGACAGGAGCTTCAGCTTCACTGTCTCTAGAGACACAAAAGGTGTCTCCTCTCCGTTATGGAGAGGTCTGAAGAGGGCAGCAGAGAGGACCTGGTAGGCTGAAACCTCCTGACCCTTCTGAGGATCTCTTTGACCAACTGGTGAGAGGCTGGAACTGTAGGTGCATAGTCCTTTAGGGTTTAGGCAGACCTTAAAGGTCTCCGCTCTAACATAAATGGAGACAGGTCAACACAGTTTTGACTGGGAATTCTCTGGGATCTTCTCTGCCAGAGAAGGGTCTCCACCACGCGAGCTCTTTAAAAACAAAAGTGTTTATATTTCTTTAATTGGTTGGCACCAGGAATTGTTTTACCCCAAAGTAACCAGTTGAATTTTTGTTTATTTAGGTGTTTTGGAAATGCTCTTGGAAACTGTATTCTGAACAAGGAGTATCTCATCGCCATCAACAAAATACCAAAGCAGGTAAGAATTCTATTTCAATAACGGAGCGGTGTATGCCTAGAAAAGAAAGTCTGTCCACCTCTAGAATGTCTTTGGCTTTCATTAGCTGAACATAGTGACGATGTGTTCCGATCCCTAGTAATAACGGTTGCAGCTGCATTTTGATTGGTGGAGAGGTTGTGAATTGATTTAAGAAAAAAACCCAAATAAAAGTGCATCACAGTGGATAATCATGCAGCTGACTAAAGGCTTCCACACACAGATCAGAATTTTCAACCCGAAGTTTGTGCGACAACGTGCCTAGAAAGAGTTTTGGATTGCCAATTTCGTAAAAGCTTGTTGAATCAATTTGAATTCCATAACTTTTAGTCAGCATGGTCAGGGAATGATCTGGAACAAGTGTGGTGAAAATCAATGAAGGAGGAGTTTGCAAAAGTAGGTTTTGATGATTTAAAATGGCGGTTAATTGGCATAATATACAATAATGTAATATAGTGAACTGAAATTGGCCTGAGCCAAGGATTCAGCAGAATCAAGAATTTTGCCACTATACTCTATAATTCAAAACATATTAGCGTAACACAAGTGCTAATAACTTTTGATTTGTGGTAGCACTATAGAGTTTGAGTATCTAGATTGGGTCGGATTACTCACGATGGACCCTGTATCAGTGTGCCAAAATTCATAAGTTCCCTGCATGCGGTTCATAGGGCTTAATGGTGGAATTGGAAGAAGAAATGGAATAAATGTTAATGCACAAGTTGATGCCATCTACACAGCGGTTTCATAAAGGTCTCTACTAACACTATCTAGTGGGAGAACGCTCTGCTACTTCTATGAACGGCAGCATGCTCTCAGTCAAAAGAAGGAAGTATCCCGGCATTTAGATTAATGTCTTTGCATCAGACCACAAATTAGCTTAAAAGAAACGTGCAAAAAAACTCCAACAATTATTTAGTTTCATTTAAAAAAATGGTTTGTGTTCTGGAAAAAAACTCCAGAGTGAAAGTATATCTTGTATTCCATGTCTATTTATCTCCCAGTACAGCTTTAGAGAGCGACCAACAGCACCACTCCATAAAATCAGGGTTTTGGATAATAAATGATAGTGTACATTTATGAAAACCCTTAAATAATCCTAGTTCGGCGAGTCTCAACCAAAGCCATGAGTTACTATGGTTACCAATAAGAGCTGATTAATATTAAATGCCCAACTGAGCTGTAGTGACCTGTGGATATAATCATCTGCTAGCCAATCAGCATCTAGTCTTCAGACAGACCAAGGTATAAACAGCATTAAATGATTGTGACTGGAGTAAATTTATTGTAGAATACACTTCCTGGCAGCCTCCACCTCCGTTAGACCTGGCGCAAACAAAACGCAGCGATGCAGAGCCCTTTGTGGAGAAAGCCCGCTTTGAAAGCTTAACCCGACCAAACGGGCCAGTCTTCATCAAACATGAAAACCAAGCCAACATTCCCTTAGAGCAATTGGCACACCCGCCGGCACAGCTCAACCTGGAGACCAGGACATCACTGAAAAACATAGCAGTACTTCCTGTCAACACATCCGCCCAGCAGGATTCTGAAAACAGACATAACAACTCCAGGTGAGCTCATTTCCTGCCAACACAACACTAGCCCTAGCACCACCGCTAAACGCTTGTGTGATATTAAGGTCAGCAGGTGACCTGCCCGAGCTGTCCTCGACCGACGCTGCACTGGACCCCAAGCACCAGAGGAAGCTGAGACAGCAGCAGCTGCAACAGAAGTTTAGACAGGAAATGGAGGCCAAGAAGCTGATCCAGGAGCAGAAAAGTACTCCTACAGAACCTATGCTGCAAAATAACAAAGGTGTGGTAGATGTTATATTTCCTCCTTTTACTGTTAAACAACCGTGTTTCTCTATTTATATCATAATGACAATAAAAACTTTACAAATGACCCCCATCAAAAGTTTAATATTTTGTATCCATCCTTTAATATCAATGACAGCCTGAAGTCTCTTGAGGTAGTTGTCGATGAGGTTCTTTATCTTCTCTGTTGGTAAAGCAGCCCATTCTTCTTGATAAAAAGCCATCAACTCATGTAAATTCTTGCATGAACGGCACATTTGAGTTTTCTGCGAAGTGCTTCAGTGATATTGAGGTCAGGACACTGAACCTTCAGTTTGTTCTGGTGGAACCAATCACAAGTGGACTTTGGCCTTGTGTTTCGGATCGTTGTTGTGTTGGAATGTCTAGTAATGTCCAATGCGCAGCTCCCTGACTAATGATGCACATCCTACTGGATCTTTTGAGGACATGCTGCATTCACCTTTCATCAATTTTGGGTAAGATTCCTTTAGAGTTCACACATTCCCAAAACATCAGTGATCCGCCTCCATGTTTAACAGTGGGGATGGTGTTCCGTTCATATTGACTCCCCTCCAAATGTTGTGTTAATGGTTGTGGACATTGTTCCAGACATTTGGAGCATGTCTCTGAGCTGTTTGGCAGATTTGTAAGCAGCTACTTTGTGCCAACAGTTTTTTTTCTGGCAACTCGACCGTGCACAACACCTTTTTCTTCGATTCTCTCCTTATTGTTCTCCTTGAAACAGCCTCTCCACATTTTTTTCTGAGAGCCCTGAATTTTAACTGAGGATATTTCTGGGTTTGTTTGCTTCTTGCATCCTTTACAATTTTTCTGGCAGTTGTAGCAGAAATGTTTATTGGTTTTTCCTGAATCCTTCACTTTCCATTTCTTCATCAGAGTTTGAACACTGCTGATCCCAGTTCCTTGTAGATCTTTTTATATCCCTTTTCCTGTTTTGCACAGTTGAACTACTTTTTCCCGTAAATCCTTTGACGGCTCTTTTTCTTTCCCCATCGAGGTGAGGATGGTCACCTTCACCAGCCACTTAAACTTCTTGTGTCAGTTTTTCTTTCTGTTATCATCAGAATTTTTCTGTTATTCTGATAAAAAAAAAAAAAACACAAGTGGGAAAAAATGTTTTTGTGTGGCCATGGGTTGAGTGATTCAAGTGTGCTTCATTGATGGGTTTCTGGTTTTAGGACATGCTGGACCTCCTGTTCACCACAGCACACCTAATGGGCACCTGCCGACGGCCAAGCAGGAAGAATTTCAGGCTGGTAAGGAAAGCTGGATAAGATACACTTCCTTTTACCCCCCAAACAGAGACCCAGGAGGCTGCTTTTCATTGAAAGGGCTTTTATGTCCAGTATAATTTTCAAAGGCATGTTACAATCTTTGCATTACTGCTATAAACCAAACAAAGCTGATTATTATTAATCCTCTTTTAGAATCTAAGCCTAGAAAATCAAGAATTATTCATAGAAGTGGATCCTTTATTTAGAACAGAAAAATAAAAAACATATTTGTGAGAAAATCCTGGTCTATAACACCCGACCTCTCCACCGCAGTTCAGTTGAGTGTGGTTTTTAACAACCTTTTCCACTGTGTCGTGGCCGTGGAGCCGAGACCATTTCTGGAACTTGCTTCAAGAACCCACACCAGCGCTCTGAACTGATACCAAGCATGAAGTACGTGAGTGCTGATTGGTCTGAGAGAGTCCTCACTGAATTACGTTCCAGTCACACGAGAGAAGAAGCAGAGCGGTAGAGTCATTACGAATTATTTAACACCTCTAATCCAAGAAGCAAAACAGTCCTTCAGCACGTTTGGGATTCATTGTTGTTTTCCGGAAAGTTCTCATATTTCACTCTTTATTACGTCATGGAAGGGGTGGCAGCCCCAAATGGTTTCAGGCCAACTGTTCGCCACAGTTGTATTGAATGACGAGTCGGTTTTATCGTGGCAAAGCAACTATTGTCGTTACATATTTGTGTGCCGCTAGTTCTGTCTTTCCCTCTGTTTGACCGTTGCGGGTTTGTGTCCAGATATAAAAAGACATTGCTTTGTTGATACTCTTATAAAAAGCCATTACAAGGCTCAACATTTCATAACCCCTTTAAGTACCGATAAGCAATAGTTAGCTGAAGAGCTCAGACTACTTAGCTCCTCCCACCACCTGCATCTTTTTGTCTGTAAACAATGTGGCCCGCTAACTAGTTTCTCACATTCACACCACATTGGTACAACCCCAACAGATACATCTCTGCGCCATCTCTTTCAACCCTTGCTCGATTCAGTCTGCCACAGCCAACAAATAATAAATGAAAAAGCCAGCGATGGTTAGAATTGAACATGGTGGTTGGGGGAGAATTCCTTCAGCGATTAACTGTTCCGGTGGCTGAAGAGACCAGTAGTGTCTCGTCCAGTTCCCATTTTATTTGGAGCAGCCTCTTATTCTCAATCGCAGCCAGTAAGTACAATGATAACAGTTGCTGCAGTGTTCTCTGTAGCATACACAATGTTGCATGACTTACTCCACCTTCTCACAGTAATTATCTACCAAAGTTTAGTGGTAAAAGCCAAGATCTTTTGCCTCGGACAAAAATTCCAAACGCATCTCCTCCAAACAAGACCTCTAAATTGGTTTGGCTATATTTTGTCAGACCGGTAGATTTTTCCAAACTCAAACTAAGAACTTCTACAAAACTGTAGACCACACCTGTGGAGGTTATCAGTCTGTGCAAAAACATAACAGTTGTGCAAAAGAATTTGAACCCCACTGTCAAGAAGGGGTTTAATATTTACCGCTTATAATGGCCAATAAAAATAAATGGGAAACCGAAGCAAAAAAATATCTTAGAGAAATGGAGGATTGTTTGTCAAAGTAACGACTGGCGGCTCCCTAGCAATCCAACTGTTTACTCTAGCAACCAAATATTCAGAACTCCCTCAGCTTTGGTAAATGATTGACAAAGGGAATATTATATTATGTCACTGCCCCATAACAACCAATCTCACATTTCTTGTATGTATTTATCTTTTCATGTGAAGGGACTAAAGAAATGACGTATAGTAGTGATTTTATGGCTTGTCTAGACGTGTAAATTTTCTGCTTTGTTAAAAAAAAAAAACACAGCCATTAATGTTTAAATCCATAACAAAACAGAATTTTACTGAGAAATTAAAGTTTCACTACTTAAAAAACTATTACTTCACTTCTTAGATGACCCAGAAATCTGGGACACAACACTAGCCGGGTTTGATATGCTGGAGGACCCTCCGCGTCCCATTACTCCGAACCAGCACAAGATGATGACGCGCAGCAGGACACCCCAGAGAGCCCAATATCTGAGACCACCAGCACAGCCGCAGAACCTGTTCACTTGCCCCAGTCGAGCAGGTACCATGTGACAGTTGTCCACACACAGATGTTTGTGTTTGCAAAAAAAATATGCATCCATTTAATCCACACGGACACTTTAAATGCTTTAAGACACTACCGGACCAACAAGTGGCAGTTCGTGCCTTTTTTAAAATGAGTATTCAGGATTGAGTTTGCAAAAACACAAGTGCCTCTGTTGGGTGAACGAACAAGACACATCTTCACGTAATCCGGCACTCTCTGTAAGCCACTATAGCAGAATAACCAGTAATAATGTCCTTGTTTCGGCCGCCGTTACGCTTGCTGTTTGTAAACACAAAAGTGACGAGCTCAACGACAATAACAAACCTCCAAAACTCATTTCGTGTCTACGTTACATGAAAACGATGCCGAGTTTACTTGTGAATGAACAGCAAAAAATAACCAAAAACTTTGCGAACCGTGCCTAAGATTTGTTTCAAGAGCATAATTCTTGTCCAAATGCAAACACCGACGGAGGAAAAAGAACACAATCGTTCTAAGTGTACCGCCATTTATTGTGAACAACTCTTCATTCTTAGTTCCATTTCTCTCACTTACCTCCATCCCTTACACCTTAAAAGGGAAGGCTGAAGTCTTAAAAAGTCTAAAATTTTAGGCCTTAAAAAGTCTATTAAGTTTAACAAAGATGGCTGCCATAGCATCCAGAAATATAATGTCATTTACAAAGGCTTTAAAATTAGGAAAATGTCCAAAAATAGAACTGAAATCACTAAAAAGTAACGTTCCACAATAGATTTGCTCATGAGACGTAGCTCTTTGTAAAACACTAGTGATGTGTCGTTCAAGAACGATTCGTTCTTTTTGAACAAATCTTTAATGTGACTCCGTATGAACGAGTCGTGTTGGAGAGGGATTCGTTCATTGGCGCATGCGCATCATTCTTGTGGTTTTCCGAGCGTAACCCGTTCATCATCAATGACAGAAGACCGAAAAGACCCGAATGACTCGAAAGATGAACTAATCTTTTCTGTTTCCGGCTCATGGCCGCTCCGTAATGTTAACCAATGCAGCATGAGCCGGAAAGAGAAAAGACCGAAAGGACCCGGAGGACTCGCAAAAAGAACGAATCTTTTCGGGTTCCGGCTCATGGCCACTCCGTAATGTTAACCAATGCATCATGAGCCGGAAAGAGAAAAGACCGAAAGGACCCGGACTCGCAAAAAGAACGAATCTTTTCGGATCCTGGCACTGTAGCGGTCACGTGACAAAGAAGTCCGGACTGAGTGCT